>JAYESA010000015.1:104951945-105143519 GCA_036927795.1 Iris macrosiphon | reverse complement strand
TACATATTGAGAGATGGATTCCCAATAAAATTTCTAAATTGAGTGTCAAGAGCCTTCAACTTGTAGATCCTTGCTCCTCATTGTAGATCATTACTTTCTCATTGTAGATCTTTATTCTAATAGCCTCCAATGAAGAATAGAAAAGAAATTGGGAAGAAATTTGAGTAGAAATGGTGTGAGAATGAAAAAATTTGGAAGAGAAAAAATTCTAGATCTAGATTTGGAATGACAAATGAGGAGAGATAGTTTTTCGCCACCCCTATGGTGGTCGGCCTTTTCCCCTCCTCCAAGCTACTATAAAATGTCCACAATACCCCTTGGGGCTTGTCATAAAGAAATAATTAAGGAGGGAATGTTCTAGTATAATTGGTTTAACTATTTAATTCATCCTCCTAATGAATGGGGTTACTATTGGGCTCAATTCTAACTAGAATTAAATGTTGGTCCATGGATCTAATCTAAACTAGTTAGGTCCACTAACACAAGTCCAAAATAAAATCTAACATCTAACAATAAATAAATAATACAATAAATAAATAAATATTTACAACATGCACAATATTTAATATAATATTCCTAAAAGATAAAAATATCTATGCCAATTTACCAAACTACCCCTAGTTGGAAAATTGAGGCTGACAGCATGGCCTCCATCCACTCCTGCCTGTGTTCGTCTTCCATAGCCTCTGCGAAACTTTCGGGTTCTCCCCCGTCAGTCAGTAGCACATACTCACCCGGTGAGTATCTCGTAGATGGCCGACGCTCTCTATCGCTCCTCCTTAACGGAACCACTAGTGTTGGTTGTATATCTACAGCCTCCTCCCCTCCAGGAACTGCCTCCTCCCCTCCAGGAACTGCCTCCTCGGCATGCTCATCCTTCTGAGGGTCACCCTGACCACCATCAGCAGCTGATGATCATGGTTGGGAGCAACTCCATGTACTGGCTCCCCCATAACTGGATCCTTTGCGATGTCCTCGGGAAACTGCTCAAAGTAAAATAACTCTAACTCAGGCAATTTCTCAGCCTCAGAAGGCATCTCGGAATTTTGAGTGTTGGTCATGGTCTGATCCTCGATGAATACCACGTCCCTGCTTCTGTAGAGCTTTCTTCCTACTGGATCATAGAGTCTATAGCCAAACTCATCCCAACCATAGCCGACAAAGACGCACCGCCTCTTTTTTGGCTCAAGTTTGGATCTCTCGTCCTTTGTTACATGCACGAAGGCCTTACAACCAAATACTCGTAGGTGATTGTATGACGGTTCTTTGTCGTACCATACTTTGTCAGGCACATCACCCTGCAAAGGAGCACTAGAAGATAAATTAATAATATAAGCAGTTGTGTAAAGTGCCTCACCCCAATAGCTGTCTGTCAAGTTTATTTCTGACAGCAAACACCGTACCCTCTCCATTAGCATCATGTTCATCCGCCCCGCTACATCGTTGAGCTGCGGTATCTTTGGTAGAGTCTTCTGGTGTCGTATTCCTTGCTCTCTGCAACAAGCATCAAAGGGATCGATATACTCGCCTCCATTGTCTGACCGAACAAAAAGCAACTTCTTGTCCGTCTCCCTTTCAACAGAGGTTTGAAACTCCTTGAAAGTGGGCAGCACCTGATCCTTGATCTTTAAGGTATAGACCCAACCCTTCTTGGAACAGTCATCAATAAATGTTACAAAATAAGAAGCACCACCAATGGATTTTACCTTCATAGGACCGCAGACATCCGAGTGAATCAACTCGAGCAACGTCGGCTTCCTTGAACTTGGGTGACTTTGGAAAGACACTATATTTTGCTTTCCTGCCAAACAGTGCGTGCACTTCTCCAACTTTGTAGACTTTAACCCTGGAATCACCTTCCTGTTCACCATGTAGCTCATTCCCTTCTCGCTGATATGGCTGAGCCGCCAATGCCATAACTCAGTAGACGCATCAGTAGCTGCGTTAACCTTTTGTGCGCCCTGTGCGCTCCCTTCCATATAGTAAAGTCCGGACCTCTTGCTTCCTCTGGCAATCACCATCGAACCTTCCACAGATTATTCCCGAAGAGACTGAAGAAACCCTCGTCATCCAACCTTCCAACCGACACCAGGTTAAAACGGATATCAGGGACATGATGGACATCTTTAAGAACAAGAACTGCACATATCTTTGTCCTCAAATGCACATTTTCAATGGCAACCGCCTTCGACACATCTCCATTGCCCATCTTTAATACTCCACAGTCACATGTTGTGTATGTAGCAAATAGTACCATGTTGTGAGATACGTGCACTGAAGCACCTGAGTCCACCAGCCAAGAGTTGTCATCGCAGGCGAGGTTCATAACTACCTCATCACCTACAATGATCACGTCGCCTCCATGTGTCGAGGCCGTCATTGTAGTGTTCTCACTTTGCTTTTCCTTGTCGCCCTTCTTCTCTCTTCTAAGCGAAACAGTTCTGCTTGATGTGGCCCTTCTAGCCATAATGGTAACACTCTGAGTCCTCATACCGACCCTTGGACCTTTCCCTGCTTTTGTCTCTGCCACCGCCTGGACCACTGTTTTTACCCCCTTCCACGGCTCTCTGAAACAAGCGCCTCTGAGTGGGATGTGGATGAAGTGCCCTGAGAACGTCTCTGCATCTCTTCATTCAGTACCCCGCTCTTGGCAAACTCCAGACTGACCACGCCTTCCGGAGCAGAAGCGATCATAGACACTCGTACGGTCTCCCACGAGTCTGGCAATGTACACAGCAGTCCTAGTCCCTGAACATCGTCGTCGAACTTGACTCCCATCGAGGATAGCTGGTCAACAACGTCCTGGAACTCACTCAAGTGATCCGTAATAGACGCCCCATCTTTGTACCGCAGACCCATCATCATCCGGATCAGGAACAATTTATTTATCCCGGTCTTTTTCGCATATAAAGATTCCAGCTTATCCCACAATATCCTCGCATGCTCAATACTGACAACGGGGGTTGTACACATTCTCGTCAACGAACTGCCTGATATACCCATACACATGTATATGCTTGAAATTTCAGTCCTCTTCGGATTTGTCACTGGGCCTCTCGGAAGAAAATATCGGCAGGTTCAGCTTCTTTACAAATAGCAAATCATTCATCTTGCTCCTCCAGTAGTAATATTTGGTACCGTTCAGGTTTATCATGCGCACCGGCTTCGCGTCAATCTCTCCTCCCTGGTTTGCCTGTCAACTCCTGACATCCTTCTGAAATTCCAGAACCTGACTCTGATACCACTTTATTAGGAACGAAAGTGCGAAAACCGTTCCCCAAACCAGAGAGTACCTGCGAGAGAACCGAGCAAAACACATAAACCAAAAACGTCAAACACAAATCGCAGACACAAAAATTTTTGACGTGGAAAACCCTTGCGGGAAAAATTTCGGGACAATTGGAGTCCAACTCTGGTTTGTCTGTCAACTCCTGACACCCTTTTGAAATTCCAGAACCTGGCTCTGATATCACTTTAGGAATATCCAATCCAAATCCATTGAGATATTCATATTATATTTAGGAATATCCAATCCAAATAAATTGAGGTATTCCTATTATATGTAGAAATATTCAATCATACTCTAAAGTATTTTTCACAAAGGTTGGAAATCCCATCCACTCCAACAAATTCAGCCTTATGTGATTTCTGGGACCTTGTTTTATATATTGGAAAATAGCAATATTGTAGTCTTATCACTTCAAAGAATGTTTACTTTAAAGAATGTTTAGGTCCAAAATTGTCTTGGTTTGATATTTGTCTTGTGTTAGTTAATGATCAACATCATACAAATGAGATAGTTGTTATGCAAACTATCATTTATGTATAATTCTTGTTATATACACATTTTATAACTTATGATTACTAACCTATAATAGCTAGTAGCTAAGGTAATTCTGACAATTTTGTAGTAACTCAGATCATTTCACATTGCTATCAATAGCTAGTAGCTAAGGTAAGGCTTAACATTGGTAAGGAGATTGTCGATGTCTTTAAAATTCTATAATATATATAAATTGTGTGTTTATCGGTATTGAGATGGTCCACCGATGGGATCGGCAAATCCGAAAAATTCTACGGAGGGCTATTTCGGGTTTATATTATAAATTATGAAAAATTCGAGCTCCAGAATACAAATGAGACTTTGCCGAAATTTTTATGAATTCTAGAGAGAATCATTTTTGAAAAATCTAAAGATATGGTTGGTATCTATTTCAAAATATTTAGTAAGTTATTTGATTTAGGATCAAACTCTAAAAAATTTAGATTTCGAATTTAAAATATACGACGCGTAGGACACACTTACATGTGCACAAAAGAGCAACAAAAATCTCAAATATTTTATATTCCAGGATAAGGAGTACAATTCCATGTTTTCGAAATTTTTCTACCAAATGAAATGTTACCGTTTTAACGTTATGCCAAAAGCACACAAACCGGGATATATGCAATTTGAATGATTAATGTCTCCGCTAAGACGGAATAATTATCGAAGTGTATCCCCGTCAAGTGTGTTCGATATCAAGACAATTTCGAATAATTTCGAACACGAGACGAAATACGAATCGGACTTGTAATTCAACTTAAAATTATATGTTAGATAGGAATGATAGTGAAATTGTAGAATTGCATTGGGGTGAAAGAAAATATTTGGATCACACCGTCGAACTCTTTGCAATATTAATTATTTTAAAAAGTAATGTTGATCAGTAGTTTCGGTATACGTATGGTCATATGATAACCGAGTTGAGACTTAGCTTACTTGTCATTGGATTTGAATTCAAGGAAGATTCGACAATTTTACGAATTCATGGGAGATTCAATAATTGTTTATATCCAACGTTATTATGTTCTGAATTCAAAAAAAAAATCAACAATTGTTCTAAATTTAAGAGAAATTCAGCAATTGTTCATTATATTCTGAATTCAAGAAATTTTTTACTCTGAATTCAAGGAAAATACAGCAATTGTTTATTTTGTTCTGAATTCAAGAGAAATTCAGCAAATTGTTCTGAATTCAAAGGAAATTCAACAATTGATTATTGTGTTATAAATTCAAGAAAAAATCAGCAATGGTTTATTATGTTCTGAATTCAAGAAAAATTCACAATACTTGGATCCACCAATGCTTTGTTCTTCAGTACATAGCACCGCGTTGTTGGGTGCAAGGTTCAAAGTATCGGTATCGGAATCGGTATCGGACCATTCCTATGAGTATCGGGATCGGCGGTATCGGTAGTATTGGCGGTTTCAGATCAGAGTATCGGATTTTTTGGTATCGGAAAGCAAACAACTATTAGTAAATTATTAACATTTTAGAGAATATATTTTATACATTTATGCATAATTTAAAGTATTTTCAGTATTGTTTTTTAGTATTTTTGATATTGAATGAAATAGTAGTCATCCTTGTCGATTGATTTATATGCGATAGATAAGTTTTCCTCTTTTATATGTTTTTACAACTTTACTATGCTTTTATATCCTTTCTAATGGATCTTTTTAATTCAAATTTTTTTGCCGAATTGACTGGAAAAGAGACCTCTAATGTCGGTATCGGTCAGTATCGGATATCGGTCGGTATCGGATCGGGACATGCCAAACTGTATCGGTATCGGCCGTATCGGATCGGTATCGGCCGATACTTTAAACTATGGTTGGGTGATGAATTATCCGATGGTACATGCGATACTTCGGATCGTCCGTCCTTCCCACTACACCAGGCTTCTTGACCTCCGGTAGCTATTAAATTTTCTTACCCTTGACGAGTAGCTTAAAGATTGTTTGTATTGTACGTGTTCATCCTTGAAGGGATATTTCTTGAATGGCTTGAACAACGTAAGAATCGTCGGAATTGTTTGTTCTGAGCTTCGATTGGCTCTCCTATGTCACGTTGACAGCCAATGTCTCTCTTCCCTTTGGGCGTGAAGAATTTGGAGCTTGAGAGTGCTTGTTACTCACTTTGAGACGGATATATGATGCAGAAGGCTTCAAGGTTCCCAACAGATTTCACAGCCCGTTCAACATTGCCTCCCAAGTTCTTCACAAATGGTAGAATTGGTGGTGCCTAGACAAAAGTTGATTGGAGCCAGAAAGTTATGTCGACCAGTGTCCAACACCATACTCTCACAGAAATACCTGATGGACACCGAAGAGATGGGCGTCAAAATCTTTTAATGTAAGTTTTAACGGACACCGAAGAGATCAATAGCAGTTCCCGCTTGCAAGCTACGAAACCAATCAAATGTGACACCTTTAAAGGTGCCAACAAACATGCAGGTCGTCCACGAGGTCATGGTCTATTGGTCCCGTGGAGATGGACACGGTTCAAATTCTACCTTGAAAACTTAGTTTCTAATCCGATGGAAAGCTCATAAAAAAAATTGTCATTATTGCATGGTTGCCTATTAAGTCGTCCGGTTTGAGATTGAAAGTAAAAGTTGTGCTGATTTGGTAAGAAATGTCAGAATGTTAAACTTGGGTGGATTTGGGATATCCTAATGGATAACTGGCTTTAAATATTTAGTTCCACTTAATAATATAATTTTAGACTTACATCCTATACTTTTTTGTTTGTTAGACTTACATTCCACTTTTTGTCACAAAAATTATTAATTTTGTCAAAAAAACTGTCATCAAATATTTTTATTACAAAAAGTGAAATTTAAGTCTGATAAACAAAAAAGTGTGGAATGTAAGTATAAATTCATATTATTAAGTGGAACTAAACTAAAAAATTCCTAAATATTTACTAACTTAAACATTGCATAGTTTTATTACTCTTAGATTGTATAATAATGCTAAGGAAATTCTTAAAGCTAATGACAACATACTGTCATCATACACCATTAAAGAGCACACTTAACACAAAAAATAAAGCATCAGAAACTCACATTGAACCTTTCTGCAAATTCACTTTAAGATTATTGGAAACGAGACAACAACAAAATTGGTGTAACAGCAGCAAGAAATATGAATCCATGTCAGATTATCAAATGACGAATTATCAAATAGGATAGCCATATCAAGTTCTAGAATAAATCTCATGGTAGAATCACACAGTTCATGAGCCATATTTGAAAAATAATATATGCCCTTGGTAGAGAACGTTGAACTCAGCTGCTTGCTTTAGTCTGCTCGAGATTGGCCAGCACGAGAAGAAAGGATGATGCCAACAATAAGGCCATAGAGTGCAAGAGCTTCTGCAAAAATGAGAATGAGAATCATCCCAACAAATAGCTTCGGCTGTTGAGCATTAGCCCTGCAAAATAACACATGACGGTACAACTCAGTAAAGCATGGTAAAGAAGTGGTTTTAGTTTCCACACAGAAGCTATTTAACCATATATATACCTTGACTAAGATATTTTGCTTTTAGCTTCACATGAAGCTATTTAACCATATATCCCCTGATTGAGATATTTTGCTTTGTAGTGCCGAATACAAAGTATGACCAATGTAAAATTCAATATATGACATGTTCAAGGTTTCACTGAAATCACGGAAAAACTACACCATGAAGGTTACTCCAAAACTATGATGATAGTGAAACACTCGAACTGCCTCAACGGTACAATTCGATGCAATATCTGAAAGACCAAATCTAAGGGAAATGTAGTACACATGGAACTTAGGTAAACTGGTAGATATTTGGGAAGAAAAGGGATAAGAACACCCATTTAGCACCTTAATTTAATATGACGGTATCACCAAACCCATCAAACATTGGTTTGGTAAATTAGCTACCTTATATAACTTCCAAGTTATTAAAGATTCAATAATTAAACATAATGTTTTGCTGTTCATTGAAAGCAATACCCAGTAAAACCATAAAAGTTCCCTATAGTACTCACTTAAGAGATCAGGGACCAGATAGACTACTGCAAGGTCAAGAAAAGAATTAAGAATACTAAAGCATTATTCTGTTGTTTAAAATCATGTCATATTTATATAATAAAGAAGTGGTATTTTCCGTCAAAAAAATAAAAAGACAGAGGATTGTCAAGATTAAAACACCTAAGCATATCCAATGGTTGAAAACACTCTCTCTCTACTAATTAACTCTCGCTTTCTCTACTTAAATTAACTGTCTCCATCCCTGCTTAATTATTCTCTCTCTCTCTCTCTCTCTCTCTCTCTCTCTCCCCAAGTTTAATTATTTTGACAATTAATTAATAGTTGGTCCCACAATTTCGTAGGTAAATCTATTCTTAAGTTGATTAATTGATTGATTATCTATTTTCAACTTTCTAATTTTATAACTTTAAATCATATCAAAATCTTAATAAAATCCTAATTAAATCTTAAATATATTTGATGGATTGTATATGCTCATTTTGCTTATTATTATTTATAGATTTAATTCATTCGGAATGTACTTTACTTTGCCCTATTTCAGCGAGTTTCTTTGTATGTTTATTAGTTTTGCATATTATCATTTATAGACCTATCTCAGCAGGTTTCTTTGTATGCTTTATTAGTTTTGCATATTATCACTTATAGACCTATTTCAACGGGTTCCTTTGTATGCTTTATTAGTTTTGCTTAGCTAGTTTCTTTGTTTTGCTTTCTTGGCTCGTATGTAGAGCTAGACTTTTTACAAAGCTGCAATACTACTCTCAAACTCTCGAACTCTCAAACATCCCCAAAACCTAAATAAAAATGTAATTAATTAATAGAGTTTCATCTTTTCAAATCCTAGTCAAACTTCAAAATCCAACATAAAACTAACTCCACTTGGCAAACTTTGTTCCCTAAGTTTTGGTTTGGGGTTGCTGCTAATTTTCAAAAAGCCACAGCTTAAGAGGCTTTTGGCATGTGTGAGGCTTCTGTCAAAATTTATTCCAAAATTGAACCTACTTTTAAAAAGTTTTTTGATAAGTTGTTACCAAATAGCCTTGGACTCCTTCCCAAACCCAGCCTAAATAGGTCCACGCGTTCATTCCTGGTTATGTGACCATCCACTTGAATGCTTCAGTTAACATAGTATTGAAGAGATACAGACCTATTTCAGCCTGTAGTAACAAATTATCTGTACTTCACATGATAGATCTAGTTCCAACCTTTCTCCCCTCAAATTATGTGAAAGGGGCGTCTCAAGTCGCAATTCCACAATGCTCCTGCCAAAGCAAGGTCAAGGCAGGGTCAAGATGTACACAGCTCCAGCAGCCTTACCGCAATTTTTTATGGAGAGGTGGTTTCTAAGATTTGGATTTCTCCTCTATGGATTTGGCAGAGGAACAAACTCTGTAGTAATCCAAATCATTGTGATTGATACAAACAGTTGGGATTGCCTTGTTAAAAGAATCAAAACTATCCCTGAAAATACTCTCCTGAAAAACCATCAAATTCTACAGCCCCTGCAACTCCAATGGCCGGTAGAGGAAGAGTTCTCTCCTCTCATCTCCTCTCCTACAGAGGTGAGAATTTAATCGCTATTTCCACGACTCGTACCCACTTACTACAGAATACAAACGCCAAGCCTTAACATCATGCAAAGTGGCACCCTCTGAGATATTATTTATACAAAACAGTAAAAATAAAGCTTATGCACAAACTATTGATTCATAAACAAAGCGCAGCACAACATATAATCTGTATACAAGAAAAAGAACTCAATGTAAAAATCATCAATCTGCACAAAATATGTTGCAGTAAACATTAGATCCTAGATCCAGCACAAAAATAATATAGTTACTTCAAAATCCAAAATCTACCAAGCTTTTTATTTAAAAATAATTTCTAAAAAACTACTCCATACAAATTGTACTTCTGAAATTTATTACCGATCTACCATTCTTTTTAGTACTCGTTTTCTAATCTGGAATCGTGATTTCAATGCCACCATGCAATACTTCTATTTTTATTCCATAACTACTGACACAGCATGGAGACTCCGGTCGCTGAGAGCTAACCACCCAAGAAAATGATTGAAACCTCGATTGTCAAACACGAGAATCAACAGGATAACTCCCATGGAGCAATTCATTAATCAAAATTATTAATCAAAACTTACATCTCCTTTCTACAAAGTCCCTATTAAGAAATCATCTAAAGTAAGCCTAATCAAACTAGTAAAACAATAAAAGATAAATATGAATTTTAAATACAAAATCTCATCCAAATCTTCTCAAAAATCAGTCCAAAAAAATATGCTAAAAGATTTGATTAAAATCCATCAAATCAGCCCAAAAATAGACTTGAACCCATTTTAGAATGGTTCACCCATTTCGGACTCAAATCACATCATTTGTCAGACCCCTCCTCTTGTACAGAACTCTATTCGAGGTCTTTGTGCTGTCGTTTGAATAAATTGTCTCCTTATCACAGCCTCAGCAAAGCTTGTTGAGGCTTTCTTCTCCCAACTAAACTTCTCTTTCTTAAACACTTTGAACGACCCAAATGTCATCCGGTTGAAGCTTCCCGTAATGTATACTCAATATCATCTCATCCTAAAACACACCATGTGTCGCCACTGACATCGAAAACTTTGCACATATGATGCTGATATGGAAATTTTTGTAGCACCTTGCACTACCCTTCTGCAGTCGCTCACGAGCATCACGAATTACTCCAAGTTCTTGCCACATCCCGCGTGTGCCGCCAAGTTGTCACCACAGAACTCCCTAATTAGCTTCTCTCTCCAAGATATACACGATAGACAAAGTTAATTTCCTTTTATCAAAAATTCGTCGTGGATAGAGAACTCATCGATGATCTGTTGCTCCCATGCCTCATGTACTCCAACCCGACCATCTCCTGGTCGAGCATAGTTAGTAGTGAAGCTCTACTACTAAGTTCGTCGGCCGCTCAGTTGGAAATTTCATATTTGTGCACGAGCATATATGGAAACCAATAGTAGTGGTCCCAACATTTGAGTGTGTTGGGCAATGCAAACATCAGGATCAACCACTCGAAGACCACATCCCCCTGGTCAAATGCATATTTGGTGATAGTTGCTTCAAAGTTTTACCTTGGAAAAGACTTCTCAACAAATATAACACATCATCCAGTTGCGGCATCAAAAACTTGTAGCCAGTCGTGGTTTTGTTAATCGCTTGGTTGTCTACACACATTGATAAGGTAGTTCTTCAATGTGAATAGGGTAGGACCCGTGCACGGGCTCATAATTTTCCTATTTTTTTGCTTCTCTGGTAGGGAACTCGACCATGAATTCTACTTCAAATTTTCTCCCTCATGAAGGATCTTGTCCAATGTTACCAGGATCGTGGGTCGCTTTGGTACGTGGTACGGATACGTGTATGCAGTACGATACCTCAGCCGGTACGCATGCAGTGTGGGTAGGCTTATTCGGTACGCTATTTGGGGTCGTTGTTCATTTTTATCTAGATCGTCTTTTATACCATATACAATTATATAGAAGTATACATTATATAAAAATAAAATAAAAATAATTAATTAACCAACAAATAATGAAAATATATGGCAACAACTCCATAAAAGTCAACATTTTGTATTAATACCACCCACAAAAAATAAAATTTAAAAACATATTTCTTGTAATTAAACCAAATTCATAAGTTCATAACCAAAGCCATCAAAATCCAAGTGAAGGAAAGCATAGACAATATTCTCAAAAAATATTTGGGGTCGCTAAATTTGACGACCTGGGTCACGAACGCACCCCGTTCGGAGTCGTTCGTCCCAATTCGTGGGATGTAGGGGCGGTTGACGAATTAGGCAACACTGATCTTGTCCTCCCATGGGTTCATGTAGTAATGTGCTAACCTCGATAAATCTGTCCTATGAACAAGAACGAGGTTTTGTTCGATGTCACGCATGGTTGGTAGTCCAAGAAACTTCGTAAGAGCATTCCGAAACTCATTTAGTATGGTTCGTACCTCTGTTGGATGCACTCCTTCCTCCGTTAACTATTCGGCCTCTATTATTCCCTTCACTACCAAATCATTCACCTCATGGGCCTCCTTGAAGTCCGCTTTTGCTTTCTTCATGGAGACCATCTAATGATAGAAAAGCCTTCCCCTTCTTGAAAGATTTGGTTCGAGTACTTTTCTGCAACGGCGTAAATTTGTACCTCGTCCTATCTTTCACTAGATGGTACGTGTTGTCGTGTTCGTTATGCTTCGCACGCCTCGATCTCCTTAGCAATATATGATAGACATCGAGATTATCCATCACGTTGCAGTATAACTTTTCTCGATAAGCTCCAATGGAGAGAAATTCTGTAACGCTCGGTCACTTTGATGCTCGTTGTTTTCAAATACCTTCCGATGGAGAAAAGCTACGGGTGCTCCTCCAACCAAATATGCAACTTCGACCACCCATCCCACCGATGATGTTTACTTTGTTGTCATCACGATCACGCCTCCAAATCTGCTATGGTTGATGGTACAAGGTGATCAGAACAAGTTCTTTTGCATGAAATCTTCGTGTCCGAGTGAAATGCCTCTTCCTTATTAGATCCCTCTCCACAAGTGTCACATTGATGAGTGTAGCCTACGTTGAACCGATCTCCGCCATTGCAAAAATTGTTCCTCCCATAATCTTCATAGCGACCGCGTCCGTTGTCACCGTCCAACCATCGTAAGTCCTTCGGTCAGTCAGCTTATCACCGCCACGACCGTCATCATGACCACTCCTGACGAGATCAACGAACTCTTCCTTGCTCGTGCTAGAAGAATCCTTATGGACCCTCCGTGGGCGATTATCTCGTGCCATTCTGTGACCCTCCCTTGAAGTCACATGTGTTACATCATTTTTGGATCATGATCCGATTTTCTCGACAATTTTTGAAAGCTTATTGCTCGCTCAACTCGTCGAATGCATAGATTCAATACCAGCATAAAGACTTTGATGCAACAGAATGTCGAAGAAAGGCCTTCGACCCCTACACTTCATTAGGAAGAAGTGGTTCACCATTGCCGTTATTGGTCCCCATCATACTTTTCGACATGCCAATCACCTAACACAACACGAAAACATTGATTACTATAAGCCAACGACCCAAGATAATGAGAATTGAAACATCAAGATAGACTCCCATGGAGCAATTCATTAATCAAAATTATTAACCAAAACTTATATCTCCTTTCTGCAAAGTCCCTAATTATAAGAAATCATCTAACTTAAGCCCTAAGAAACTAAGCCTTGTTAAACTAAGTAATAAAAGATGGATATGAATTTAATACAAAATCCTATCAAAACCTCCAAACGAAAAAAGTGTCCAAAAATATTCTAAAGTTTCGGCAAATATTTAATTAAAATCCATCAAAATCAGCCCCAAAATACACTAATATTTTTGGGTGGTTTGTCCATTTCAAAGTAAATCGTGCATGTGCCAACTAGTATTCGTTTTAGTGGTCTTGTTTCGTTCACCTTGCATTTTCATGCTTGAAGTCGCATCTTGGTAACAAGATTTCGCTAGTTAAATAGCATTTTTTTAGAAACGAGATTCAATTTAAAAAAAATGATAGTTCGTAATAACTTTCTGAAGTACCGAATATTTCTTAAATAGACATTATTTTAATCAAGGCTTAATTTCAACTTGATGCCCTCAACTATTAAAATTTTTCAACTTGATATCCTAAACTTTAAAAGTAGAAAACTTAATACCTCAACTATAATTGTACAACTTAATACCCTAACAATGGTATCAGAGCATGGCTTCAGATCTTTTGACCTGCATGTTAGAAGAGTTTTCTCGAAATGACCATGTCCCTCCCAGT
This sequence comes from Iris macrosiphon, assembly GCA_036927795.1. NCBI lineage: Eukaryota > Viridiplantae > Streptophyta > Magnoliopsida > Asparagales > Iridaceae > Iris > Iris macrosiphon. Next base: position 105,129,813 of record JAYESA010000015.1, on the reverse strand, counting down.
TGAACTCTTGAATTCGCTTGGCCAAAATGAGATGCGTTCCATACAGTGGTCCATAATATGTTTTGAGACTGATGCAAGTTACTTTTCTTTAAAGAAACGGCTTCAGAGCTGGATGCACAAGCACAGGTAGTGGCGCAAGTGCAAAGGAACAGTTCCGGCACTTCGGGCAGCTCGGAAAGTCCAACAGCCGCGCCCTCTGTCGATCCGTTCGAGCGGATGATGCGTTTGATGGAAACGCAACAGAGACAGGCAAAACTACGTCAAAGCCAATTCGAGTCCCGGACTACGTCAAAGCCAATTCGAGTCCCGGATTGAGGCTTAATTTCAGGCACAGCAGACCCAGGCCGAGGCACAGCAGAAGCAAATGGATACCTTGCAAACGATTGTGACGACGCTCGTCGCCAATAACCATTCTACATCAGCGGTCGCCGCGACAGTGCCAGTTGTAGCCGAGACCGCGGGACTTCAGGGCTCTCAGGAACCTCCGCCCTCAAACGAAAAGGGTTCCATCATGGAGATATCAAAGTTTAAGAAGATGTGTCATGCTACCTTCAAAGGGACCGAAGACCCCTCCGTGACGTTGGATTGGCTGGTTGAGTTGGAAGACCACTTTGAAGTGCTTCGCATGGATGAAACGAAGAGAGTTGCTTGCGCTCAGCTTTAGCTCCGTTTAAACGCACATGATTGGTGGGATGTGCACAAACAAGCTATATTGAGTGAAGATGACAAGACGACTGTCTCTTGGTCTGTGTTCCGTAAGGCCTTCGAAGAGGAGTACCTTCAACCCGCCGCCCGTCGCGAGAAGGAAGACGAGTTTACACATCTACAACAAGAAAATATGACAGTGCGGCAGTACACCGCAGAATTCAACAAGCTTGCAAAATTTGCTAAGTCTCATCTCTGTGATGCCGAAAGTCGAGCTCGAAAGTTTGAGATAGGACTGCGGCCTTCTATTTGTGCCCACGTCGTTGTCCCTCAGTACCGTACCATGCGTGAGTCTCTAAACCATGCCCTCTCCCTAGAGTCGCAGTACCCCCCAGTTCGCACTGGCGTTGTGCAAAATTTCCATCACAAGCGCCCTAGCAACATGTGGTAACAATGCGCACAAGCGCCACAATAACGACGGCTCTCAGGACCAAGATCCAGGGAAGAACTAAGGGCAACCTTGTGCCTACTGCCACAGGCCAGAACACCATGTCAACGACTGCCGTATTCGAAAAGGGGGATGTTTCGTTTGTGATAAGTTTGGCCACGTAGCTCGTGATTGTCGAGATCGCCCCAACGATCCCCCTTCGCGCCGTCTACAACAACAGCATCGTCCGTCAAAAAATCAGGGTCAGGCACCTCGAGCGAACCAGACGGCACCACAGACCGCTCAGGGCCGGGTCTATGCTCTTACTCGGGAAAAGGCATTCGCATCAAACACGACGGTGTCAAGTATATTACTTTTCAATAATGTACTTGCTTGAGTATTGCTTGATTCTGGTGCCACACATAGTTTCATTGCGACAAATTTTGCCGCTAAGAACACATTTTCTATGACACCGCTAGGCCTAAACCTTAGCGTTCGTACTCCATCGGGCGTAGATTTGTCGGCTCACTTAGTTTGTCGTAAAGGTAACATTGGCATCGGAGGAAGGAAATTATCACTTGATGCGATAGTCTTAGACATCAGGGACTACGACGTCATTCTGGGGATGGATTGGCTCGGAACTTGCTCGGCTACCATTGATTGTGCGGAAAAGAAAGTCGTGTTTCGTCTACTGGCGAGATCAAATTTTGCTATGCATGTAGTCCACAGTCGAAAGCGTCGAATGCCTGCTTGGTGATCTCTGCAATGTCTGCTCGGTGGATGATACATTCCGGCTGTAATGGGTACTTGGCGTCCGTTCGAGACACACATCGAGATTGCGCAAACATAGAGTCAACTTCTATTGTGACGGATTTTCCTGATGTATTTCCCGATGAGTTATCCGACATGTCGTCCGACCGAGAGATAGATTCACTATTAATACATTTCCAGAGACTCGACCAATTTCCAAATTTTCGTATCGGATGGCCCCGGCAGAACTAAAAGAGTTAAAGGTTCAGTTGCAAGAATTGCTAGATCATGGCTATATTCATCCTAGCGTGTCTCCGTGGGGTGCACCTGTATTGTTTGTAAAGAAAAAGGATGGCTCAATGTGGCTCTGCATCGACTATCGTAAATTGAATAAGGCCACTGTTCGAAACAAGTACCCCCTTCCCAGGATCGATGACCTCTTTGATCAACTACAAGGTGCGACGGTGTTCTCGAAAATTGATCTTCGCTCGGGTTACCATCAGCTCAAGATCAAGCTGGACGACGTGCCGAAGTCAGCCTTTCGCACTCGCTACGACCACTATGAGTTTTTGGTAATGCCATTCGGACTGATCAATGCCTCTGCCGCCTTTATGGACTTGATGAATCGTGTGTTCCGGCCATATATCGACAAGTTTGTAGTAGTGTTCATTGATGATATCTTGGTGTACTCGAAGAATAGGGAGAAACATGCAGAGCACTTGCAGACCGTGCTACAGATCCTTCGGGACAACAAGATATTCGCAAAACTGAGTAAGTGCGAATTCTGGTTGAACAGTGTATCTTTCCTCGGGCACATCATTTCTGCGGAAGGCATTTCAGTCGATCCAAAGAAAGTTGAAGCAAAACTGAGTAAGTGCGAATTCTGGATGATCAGTGTATCTTTCCTCGGGCACATCATTTCTGCGGGAGACATTTCAGTCGATCCAAAGAAAGTTTAAGCCATCGTCGAGTGGAAGCGGCCTGCATCCGTCGGTGAGATTCGAAGCTTCCTCGGGCTAGCAGGCTACTACAGACGTTTCGTAAAAGACTTTTCCAAGTTAGCATCACCTCTGACTCGCCTCACACAGAAGGGAGTCGTATTCGAGTGGTCCGCCGACTGCGAAGTCTCATTTGAAGAGTTAAAGCAACGCCTCACCTCTGCCCCACTACTTACACTACCAAACGAGACCTCAGGAATCCAAATATTCAACAACGCGTCAGGACAGGGCTTGGGGTGTGTGCTCATGCAGCAAGATAGGGTGATAGCCTACGCATCCAAACAACTGAAAAAGCATGAGAAAAATTATCCTACGCATGACCTGGAACTATCGACAATTGTGTTCGCGCTAAAATTGTGGCGACACTACCTCTATGGAGTGGCTTGCCGAATTTATACTGATCACAAAAATTTGAAGTACTTATTCACCCAAACGGACCTTAACCTACGACAACGACGTTGGCTAAAATTAATCAAAGACTATGACTTGACGATCGACTACACACCTGGCAAGGAAAATATTATAGCGGATGCATTGAGTTGAGTGTTTGCGGGATCCATGTCCGTTGATCGCAGGTTACAAAGGGACTAAGAGGAAATGGGCATTGAACTCCGAATTTGATATCGCGGCGCACGAGTTGTTCAGATGCAATTTGTACCCAACCTGTTAGAGAGAGTCACATCTACTCAGAAGGACGACCCATTCCTAAGGAAAATGCTCGAGCAGATTCTAGCGGGGAAAGCGAAGGACTTTGCAGTAGATGATAATGGAGTGTTGCGAGTTAAGGGAAGGCTATGCGTCCCCAACGACACAGAACTCAGAAAGGAGATCCTGGCGGAAGTGCACTATGCAGCCTATACAATCCATCCCGGGAGCAAGAAGATGTATAAAGACCTTCATACTATTTTCTGGTGACATGGCATGAAGAGAGATGTGGCGCTCTTCGTATCGCAATGCATAACCTGTCAGAGGGTGAAAGCAGAACATCAGAGACCGGACGGAGAGATGCAGAATCTTGCCATCCCGGAATAGAAATAGGGGCACATAAGCATGGACTTCATTGTTGGCTTGCCAAAGACGCAACGGGGGAACAAAGCAGTCTGGGTCATCGTCGACCGGTTAACCAAGTCAGCACACTTCATTCCCATTAAAGTTACTTGGAGCTGATCGCCTCGTCCAGACCTACCTTGATGAGATAGTTCAGCTGCACGGAGTGCCAGTTTCTATAGTGTCAGATCGGGACGGACGATTCATATCACGTTTCTGGGAGAGCCTTCAGTCAGCGATGGGGACCAAGTTGAAGTTCAGCTCAGCCTACCATCCTCAAACCGATGGCCAAACAGAGCGGGTGAATCAGGTACTCGAAGATATGCTACGTCTATGTGCAATCGATTCAAAGTCAAGTTGGAACGTCTACTTACCGTTGGTCAAATTTGTATATAACAACAGTTATCAGTACAGCATCCAAATGGCTCCGTACGAGGCTCTGTATGGGCGGAAGTGTAAGTCACCTACCTGCTGGGATGAAGTTAGGGAACGACAAACCCTTGGAGACCGAAGCAGGAGATATTGATCATCTGTTGGTGCGTGCAGGTGATCGTGTAGGCGACGCACAAGCGGAGTCTTGAATATCTCCTATTTTTTCTCCCAATTCACCAACTAGTGAGTGACATTACTCCCGAATTGCGCCCTTCTTCCAAGTCTTCATTCCTAATAAATTAACTCGTTGTGCATTCCGATCAACGATACCAAAAGAATAAAATTGAGTCAAGATAAAAGTAGACTTGAAATACTTATAATGCTTGTCACATAAAATTCTCAACGGTCACATTGTTGCGTGCTTGTCCGCTATACATGCAGCTATTTTGTGTTCAGTTGTAGTTAGAACTTGTTAATCAATAACTGTTCAATGGGTAGTACATAACTTGTGAATTGATGATATCAGCTAGTAGACTATGCCATCGCACTGTGCTAAAGTAGTTTTGTTCATGTTGATGTCTTGAAATGCTTCGTATGTTAACTTAATGTTTAGATCGTCAGATCGTCAATGGTTATGGACAACTTGTGCACAAAGTATATGGTTCCTGCGAACGGTAGCCGAGGCACCGGGGCCGATTCGTCCAGGACGGAATAACAGTTAGTCGTGCTAGCAACTTAGCATGGGTGAGACGGGAGTTTGTAGCGGGGCTCGCTACCTGCGCTGCAAGCATCACCGTCTACCCAGAATATACTCCATGACGGCTAGTCAAGACAATGATCCTTATGTATATTTAAACTGTGCAGACTAACTATGTCTTCGTGGCAGGGAAGGCCATGGTAAATTTTATACAGGTGGTTCAGACGGTACAGGTAAAGTCACCGAACGATGGTACATTTTGTTATGTCATTCCATTCTACTGTATATAAAGAAATGAACTAAGGCAAGATAGAAAGATCACATAATAATAATGTTGCATGTTCACATGAATACGATGTCGATTTTGGTATGTTGGGTTAGCTCGTCCTCACCGGTACTTTTCGAAGTACTGACCCTCGTTGCAGCAGGTTCCCCGAGTCAAGGCGACGCGGCGAGGAACTGAAGTATCCTATAACCTTCCACTGATCTGGCGCATTCGTGTTTGTGACTTTTGGAACTCAAGTACATAATCAAGAAAGGAGCTCGCATTTACCCATTGAAGCTCCTAGGCGACGGTATTAACACGCACCCAAGGTGCCTTGCTCTTTTGAAATATTAGTAAAGGATGTAATATATGGATCGACTATCTCATTTTGTGTCTAAGTTGTAAGTCCGTGCGGCGGACTTATTACTTTTGGGTCAAGAGCCTATAACCAGATGTTTAACAACAACACGGGACGGGCCAGAGGAGCAATGGCAGGGGGATGCAGCACCCCGGGGGGGGGGGAGCGGAGGTTTGATTACGCTGTCCTCCTCCTCTCGCTCCTCCCCACCTACCGCAGCTCCATGGTATTCCTCATGGCCTCCCCATCTAGTTTTTGAGTTTAGGATATCAAATTGAAAAAGTTGAATAGTTTAGGGTATCAAGTTGCAACTTAGCCTTTAATCAAAATGCTCAGATCTACTTTTGTTTAGACAAAGTTTTTCAGATCCCGAGGAAAACAACAAAAGCTGATCATCAGCATCATACCTGACCCCGGCGTCACCGACAATTCCTATGGCCATGCCGGCCGACAGCCCCGCGAGGCCGCATGCCAGGCCGGAGGAGAGGTGGGCGTATCCATCGAAGAGGTAGTAGGGTTTGGCCTTGGGGTTGATCCCGGTGCTGATGATGACCGCGATGATGAGCCCGTAGATACCGAGCACCCCCGCCATCACCACCGGCACGATCGACTTCATCACCAGCTCCGGACGCATCACCCCCATCGACGCCACCCCGACGCCGCTCTTCGCGGTCCCGTACGCCGCTCCCATGCCTGTAGAAGAATAACCACAGAGGCATAGATGAGTATTTATTAGAATCGATGAGGTCTATTATCGAAAAGACGACTGAGAGAGGGAGGATCTGGAGATTCTTACAGGAGAAGACGAGAGCGGCAGCGGCGCCGAGAAACCCGAAGAATGGGGCGGTCTCGTCGCCGCTGAAGGAAACCATGTTGGAGAAGAAGAAGAAGGGGATTTGGGAAACACCTGGTGCGTCTTGGAAAACCCTGGGTGGATGGGGATGGAGGAAGAGGGGAAGAATGGAAATGTGAATGGATGGTGATTGGTTTGTAGTGATTGGTTGATTCAAGAAGTTGGTCAGAGAGACCCCTTATCTATGTGGAAATTATTAGGATCTTTTACACACATGTCCATTTAGTTACGGTTACGGGTCCTCTCATGGATCAAACCGGGATATTATTTCTTCCATTTATTAATTTATTAATAGTGAAAGTTGGAGGAAAGAGGGGACAAGTGGACCCATAAGACGTACAACATATGCAAAAAATTTCGTGTAAAATGTCGGACCAAATAAATTTTTTTTTAATTATACTACTTAATTTTTTTATAATATTTATAGCATATCTCCTTCGTTGTCGAGCACTTGAGTGTCTTACTCCGTCCTGAGCACCAAGCCAAGCTCATCCACTCCGGTCCGAGTCTGCACTCCAACCCATCCTCCAAACACCCCCAAAGTTGGCCTTCCGAGCCCGTCGACGAGATCATCGGACCACCCTCGTGCCGCCAGACGTATTGCCACCCTTCCGTAAACTACTGATAATCCAGTTTGAAGTTCAGTCCATATAAGCCTCTTATACCGTATTTCGATTTTCTGTGATTTTTTTTTTTTGAATTAAAGTAGATTCTTAAGTTAGCTTAGGTTAAGCAAAGTGGGTAATTAAAACACTTTTAGAATAATTCAGTTCTAAATAACATAATTAAACAATACTATTACAATAAATAAATATAAGAAAATAAATATTGGGACTTAATAGTATAGGATACATATTAATAATAAGTTTAAATTATGAAGAAAAAATATGTATTTAAATTAATTAATATTTTTTCTTAAACTAAGTCCTGGACTAAATCTAAAATCCATTAGATTATTAAATCCTACATTATAATAAACTAAAGTTATAAATGTAAAATAAATCCTAGATATTATATCATAATATTACTTATAGATAAATGTGTGTAAATAAAGTGAAAGTGTAAATAAAGTGGAAATCCTAAGAAAATGTGTACATATATACATCTTCTATATATATATAATATAGAAATAAATCCTATATATTTAACTAATCATATTGAACTAAGAAAGATTATCCTAATCATCTGAATATATGTTAAAGCTAAATCATCTTAATCTCTATTTAGTAACCAAATAATTCAAATCCTTTCTAATAATTTATATTATAATCCTCTTATTTATAAGCTTTAAAGCTATATATATATATATATATATATATATATATATATATATATATATATATATATATATATATATATATAAAAGCTTACTTACAGAGCATATCATATTTGGAAGCGATTGATCACAGGACGAGATTACACAGAGCCTCACATGAAATTACTAGTCGGGGAAGTATAACCACCTAGTTTCGGGTGTCATATCCCAGTCCCAAAATACGTAGGACTAGGAATACGTAGCTTGTCAGTCGTATGTATATGACACTCCAATATGTTGGAAAGATAATAACACACACGTACGCTGTATATGAATAAATAATTCACAAGTGGTACATATATTGTCATCACAAGTTACACACATCTATATCTCATCCACAGACATAAGTAAAGGAATATCAAAATAATTAACTGAAAGTCTCAAGTACGAGGTATCAAAAGAAATAATAGTTGGGTGAAGACAAATCCACTACCAAACGACTGAATCAAAAACTAAAATGATAGAGGAGGACGGAACCCCAATATAAGATAAATGTCAATAAAGAGAATAACAACTAACGATCCATCAGCTATGAAGTAATCATGAATACTTAGAGGGTAAGACCTCATCAACAGAGAATGATGCGTCAGGTCCCAGTCCGTACTCCTGCGGATAATCATGATCGTCTATACTTGGAAAGGGACCAGGTCCTCAGAGGGAGGTAACAAGATACATAAAAGTATGCCAATAAAGTAATGAAAGTAAACATCCAACGTGGTCGTCTAACCAGTCTATGTGATATGTAGTTTAAAAACAGTTTCCCCGCGTATGGACTATCTGGCTAAAATAATGGGATGGACATAGTTCTCTCGGAGATCCAGGGGCCACTGGCATAACGTCTTTCAATCGTCATAGGCCTACAGTAAATAATGGGGTCATAACGCCTCGCGTCTCTGGCGGAGCTTACGGGCCAAAAAGAAAAAGTGTAAAGGAGTCACATACGCTTACTCATTGTTCTCCCCACCCAATGTTACTAACGTGTCAATCCATAACACGCAAACACCTCTAGTAACTGCTAAGTCTGATAAACATGATATTTTTATTTAGCAGTTATTCATTATCCGTCGCATAACCTATACGTATATGTGGCCAGCCTAATACACAATTCAGTGTCCTACATAAGACTCACAACTCGTGTAACAATTGTGTCACGGCCAAATGAACATAACGATGCCTCAAACTCATGGGATGGTATCGTAAAACTAGGTCAACATGCATAATATAAATAAAGACAACGACGACACAACCGTCGTTGCACCCAAGTCTTTCTTGGACGCGCAGTTTTATATAGCAAAATAAATAGAAATAAATAACAGAAAATAAATATACAGCAAAGAATATAACTAAACAGTACTATGGCAAGGTATACTTGCCTAGTAAGCAAGTTGTGTAATGTAGATGTCCAAACGATGATCCCAAGGAACCGAAAAGTAAAGAATCTGAAAGAACGTCTCCGAATGCTGAAATAAATATCACCAATATATCTGAAATTAGTGAGATAGTTAGAAAACTCTACCCTTTCGTCCAATTTGGACACAGGGGCAAAACGGTAATTTTGGGCCAAAGTGGGGTCCACATGTAGTCAACTTTGTACCAAAATGCGTGCCAGGGGTAAAGGTCTCTAAATTGGATAAATTATAGGTCAAAAAAATTTAAATAATGATACGAACTCAACGGTATATCCAATTTTAGATTTTGGTGAGCCGATCACAATTTCGCTCGTTAAGTCAACTCGTAGGGCCCGAGAATAGGCGGTTCGGTCAATTGTCTCAGAATTGCGTGAAACTTGGGTCACATAACCAGCATGATATTACAGATCCTTTGGTGAAAGTTTTGTGGCATTCCGACGAGCATGCACCTACTAATGGAAAAATTTGCAAAACATCGATATATGGGACTTTTTATGGATATGGGTTGATTCAGGCGTGCACACGTCCGAATCAAATTTTGCGAAAGCCCAAAAGTCAAAAAATATCATGCATGCCTTTCAGTGCAACTGGTACATGACGTGGTGGTCCGGTTTGTCGAAACGCACTCCGTATCGCAAGTTTTCTACGTTTTCAAAAACTATTTTTGTGATTCTTAACAGAGTTTTTAGTACAGATTTAAGGATCAAATATATGTAAATAATACATTATTTTGATGCCGAATAGGTTGTATTTAGGTTTGTCAATTTAGACTCCAGGTTCATCAAATATTCTGGAAGAAACTAGCCTTCCAATATGGCCTCATAGATCGGTTTACAAGTGTTCTGTTTTGCATAAAAACTCAAATTTTTCGGGAAGTTTCATTTGAATTAAAAATAGAAATAAAGTTGTTCGAATAAAACTACTTGAAGACATTAGAAGGTGTTCATATTGTGGTTGAATCTAACAACTAGACCGAAATTCGGTTGCGTATGTAAAAAAAATTCAGCGGAGAAGATGGGTACCTGGATTGGGTTTCAGCGGCCAAGGTGAGCGTGTGCGTGCATTGGGATGATGGCTGCAGCGGTGCTTGTAGCGCCCCGTTCCTCCTATTCGAGGAGCGCGGCTAAGAAACACAAATGGTATCGTTTGATCGGGATAGATTGAAACAAGAACTCGTCCTCGTTATGGATTTGTTTCTTCGGAATCAATTCCCATATTCAGTGGACCGTGCCCCCGGGATCGACTTAGCGGCAGAGTCAGGAGGGACCTCTCCGCTGCTATCTTTTATTGCCTCAGTTTTCGATGTTGCTTGTTGCTTTCGTGCTTTGAGTTGGTTTTAGGATTTGCTTGTTTTCCTTGAACGGATTCGATGATTTTATTGTTTTCGTTCATTGAACTGCACTTCAATTTCGAGATTGGAAAGAGTGGAAGAAGTATTGATCGAGCTGTTCGTAATGCAGGTGAACGAGCAGTAGGCGGCTTACGAGCGGAGTCGTGAAGCACCTCTTTCCTTCTCCCTTCCAATAATCCAAGTGAGTAGCTACCATCCCGATTAGCTAGCCTTGCTTTCAAGTCTTCACATCTAAAACCCTTGCATTCTTGTTGCCCCGATCAAGCGATACCAAACAATAACTAAAAGATGCTAAGATAAAAAGGGAATAGACTTGGGAATTATTGCTTGTCAACTAAACTTGTGAACGGTTATCATACTGTATGCTAGTTCGTTTATAACTGTTCTATGAATCGTGCTAAGTATGGAATATGCTTGTTATAAAATAAACTGTCAGGAAGATTATGTAAAACCGTTATGCTATGGAACTGTTATTGTGAATATTGTTTGATCACGGACAACTTGTGTACAAGGTATGTTATGAGTTCCGCGGACGATCATCGGGGCGCTGGGACTGATCCAATCCGGACGGAATGTATGTATAGTCGTATGTTATGGGGCAAAGTGTTATGCAGCGGGGCTCGCCACCTGCGTTGTATATCATTTGTGTCTTGAGATTATAACCCGTCCCTTTGTGGCATCATGCCAGTGATCCTATGTATATTTAAACATGTTGCAAACTAACTTGTGTCTTCGTGGCAGGGAAGGCATGGTAAGTATTGTGTAGGTGGTTCAGACGGACAGGTAAAATCCACCGAACGGTGGCAAGTTCATTTCAGTATCATATATATATACTGTTGCTTATAAATGAACTAAGGCAAGATAGAAACCCACAAAATATGCATGCTTCATTAAAACAACATGTTGATTGGTATAGTTCGGTTAGCTTGCCTTCACCAGTATGTTTCGACATACTGACCCTCGTTGAAACAGGTTCTCCGCACTAAGGCGAACCGAGCGAGGAGCCGAAGTCGTCTTCCCGATCCATTCCAGCTGTAGGCGCATCCTCTGATCGTGTCGCTTTTGAAGTACTGAAGAGAAGGAGCTTGCAACTTTCTATACACAATGCAGCTCCGTGGCAAAGTCGTCCTCCAGCCCGGAGGTCTATACATTTTGAAGTTTAGTAAAGGGATGTAATGTACATGACTGCTATCTCATTTTGAGTCAACACTTTTGTAAGCCCGTGCGGCATATTAGCTGACTTGTTCAGGAGTTTGTAATAGATGTTTATTTTCAATAAAAAGAACTTTTTCATGTTTCAAATCTGTGTTTCAATTTATCTGTATACTCTGAATATGTGCTTGCTATGCAAATCATTAAAGCCTTGTGTGGGCGCAACCCCAGGCCCGCACGACGGTCACGATTCGGGAGACGCCTCAACGATTCTACAGAATCGGGTCGTGACAGTGCTCTGGCTTCCACATCGCTCGAGCTGCGGTGGGTCGACGAATACGGGAGGAGGAAGATTAAGGTTAGGGTTTTTTGATTACTATGTATATATATACTGCTACGGGGCCATTCCGCGAATCGGGTCCGCGTGAGGGAAAATGTTGCTTTGCTGAGTTCTCTATGGTTTCCAAGTCCAGTTTGGACTTAAGTTACCAAGTTGGGGGAAGCTCACATGGGTGGGCTTTGGTTAGTTATATATATATATATAATATATATATATATATATATATATATATATATATATATATATATATATATATATATATATTACTATTATCCCTATTACTATTATTATGATTTTTTTTTACTATTATATATACAAGAATTATTTTATTTTATTTTATTTATTACTATTATTATTATTACTATGATTATGGGTACGTAGTCCATATACGTACTATTATTCTTATTATTATAAAAAAATTCTAGAAAATTAGGGGAGGTTACATTCTACTCAACTTACAAAAATTTGTCCTCGAAATTAAAACTAACGCGTGATAGGGAACGAGAATACTATATGATAGAAATGAACAAAGAAAATCATACCTTGATCTTAGAATAGATACGAAAAATATTTGCGTATCTCATTCATGCGCTCCAAAGTATACTCTCCTGGCGAGTGATGTCTCCATGCTACGCGAACCAAAGGAATAGACTAATTTCTCAACACCTTCTTTCGACGGTCAAGGATCTCTACAGGCTGCTCTTGGTATGACAAGCTTGGCCCAATGGTAATCTTGGAGTGATCGAAAATATGACTGTTATCTGCCACATATCGCCTTAGTTGCGACACATGTAATACATCATGCACTCCCTCGAGTGAAGGTGGTAGTGTCAGTCGATACGCGACTTCTCCAACTCGCTCAAGCACGTTAAATGGTCCAATGTACCTTGGACTCAACTAGCCGCGTCCCCCAAAGCGAATAGTGCCTCTAGTTGGTGATATCCTCAAGAAGACATGATTGCCTTCTTTGAACTCTAGAGGACGACGATGAAGATCTGCCCACTGCTTTTGTCTGTCTTGTGCTGCTCGCAAGTGCTCCTGTATCCTTTTTATCTTCTCCACAGTGCTGACAACCAACTCTGGCCCCAAGATCTGACGTTCTCCTACGTCGCTCCAATGCACGGGAGACCTATACTTTCTTTCATACAAAGCTTCAAACGGAGCGATCTGGATGCTCGCTTGATAGCTATTGTTGTAGAAAAACTCCACAAGATGCAGGTTGCTCTCCCATGATTCTCCAAAGTCCAACATGCATGCCTACAACATGTCCTCCAGTGTCTGAATAGTATGTTCCTACTGTCCATCTGTCAGCGGATGATAGGACGTACTAAACTTCAGACGAGTCCCAAGACTCTCCTGCATGCTTCTCCAAAAGTGTGATGTGAAACGCAAATCCCTGTCTGATACAATGCAAACCGAAATACCGTATAATCCTATGATCTTCCTCATGTATAAGTCAGCCAAAGCTTCGGTAAACTAGCCAACTCAAAAAGACAAAAAATGAGCGAACTTGGTAAGTCGATGCACAATCACCCAAACAATATCTCTCCCACTTGGACTCTTCAAAAATCTCGTGACGAAGTCCATAGTGATGTGCTCCCACTTCCACTCAGGAATCGAAAGTGGTTGCAGTAATCTTGTTGTCCTCTGGTGTTCAGCCTTGACCTGCTGACACACCAAACATTTGGCTACAAAGCGAGCTATCTCCCTCTTCATCCCATGCCACCAAAAGTGCTGTCGCAAGTCACGGTACATCTTGGTGCCTCCAGAATAAATAGAATATATTGAACTATGAGCCTCTGCCATCAGCTCATGTCGAAGCTCTCCATTGGGAACATATAGACGATCACCACATCTTAATGTCCCATCAACATGAATGTGCAATCTCATCTACTCTCCTGTCTCGGTCCTCTCTCTCAACCTGTCTCGGTCCTCTCTCTCAACCTCTTAAATCTAGCATCCATAGGTAAAGCTGTCCTGATCCTCTCTACTAGCGATGACTGCACTTGCAAGTTGGCTAGTATTCCGTTTAATCCGGGTAATACAACCTCTATACCAAGATCCTGCAAGTCCTCTAGTAATTCCCTCTGCATCGTCAAGAATAATGCCATAGGCTTGCGACTTAACGCATCTGCTACCACGTTAGCCTTGTCCGGGTGATAATGCGGCTCTATCTCGAAGTCCTTCATCAATTCAAGCCACCATCTTTGCCTCATATTTAACTCATTCTGCGTGAAGACATACTTGAGGCTTTTATGGTCGGTATAGATCTCCACTCATTCCCCATATAAGTAATGTCTCCATAGCTTCAGGACAAAAATAACGGCTGCAAGCTCTAAGTCATGAGTTAGATAATTCTTCTCATGTACTCTCAACTATCTAGATGCATACGCAATCACCTTTCTATGTTGCATCAATACGCATCCTAATCCTTTTCCCGATGTATCGTTGTAGATCACGTAGCCTCCTGATCCTGATGGAACAGTCAACACTGGTGTTGTGGTCAAATGCTTCTTCAACTCCTCAAAAGCGGCTTGACACTCATCCGTCCATATAAACTCTCTGTCCTTGCAAGTCAAACGAGTTATAGACCCTACTATCCTTGAGAAGTTTTTCATAAACCGTTGGTAATATCCGACAAGTCCAAGAAAACTTCTCACCTCCGATGCTAATGTAGGAACTGGCCATGTCTCAACTGCAGAGGTTTTCTCCGGATCTACCGAAATGCTATCTCCAGTGACGACATACCCAAAAAATGAGACCTTATCCAGAAAGAACTCACATTTTTTGAGCTTCATATACAACCGCTCTCTCCTCAATGTCTCTAAGACAATCCGCAAGTGCTTCTCATGCTCCTCGTGACTTTTCGAATAGACAAGGATGCCATCTATAAAAAAAACCACGAACTGTTCCAGATAATGATGGAAGACTCGATTCATCAAGTCCATAAAGACCGTTGGAGCATTGGTCAATTCGAATGGCATGACCATAAACTCGTAGTGTCCATATCTCATTCTGAATATGGTCTTTGAAATATCCTGCTTTCGCACCTTCACCTAGTGATATCCTGATCTCAAGTCTATCTTCGAGAACACCTTGGTTCCACTAAGTCGATCAAATAAGTCATCGTTGTACGACAGAGGGTACTTATTCTTCACAATCACAACATTTAAGGTTCTGTAGTCAATGCACAAACCCATCCTTCTTGGGTACAAACAACACTGGAGCTCCCCAAGGTGATGCACTCGGTCGAATGAAGCATTTCTCCTCTAACTCCTTCAACTGTGCCTTCAGCTCATCCATCTCCTTCTTTGCCAATCTATAAACATGCGACTTTATGGGTGCTGCTCCTGGGTTCAACTCAATCGAGAATTCCACAACTCTGTCCGGAGGTAGCCCTGGTAAATCTTTTAGAAAAATGTCTTGTGTCATAACCCATACCCGGTATAGGGGCACGAGTACGTGGGTACGGTAGAATGTTGTCTCGGTCTTCTATACTATCTAACATCTCATACTAAATATATATATATATAATACTTGTTATGCCATCTCAACTCTAAATGGAGGAGCAAAATGATGATATAATAAAGGGTAGTCAATACTCAATCACATATAAAAACTAGAAGAAGATGTAAGCACGATATGGAATAGAAGAAAAGAAATACAAGTCTCAATATATCACAGGTCCAACTCAACATCTAAACACAACTCAAGATCTTAAAATAATAATACAATCCAAAGTCTAACTAGAAATAACTACTATAAGATATGGAAATCTAAATGGCCTCAGTATTTGGCACTACATCCTCAGGTGACACTCCATCTGCTAGCCCATAGTAAGTGGTACACATCCTTACTAACCAGTAATCTGAAAAATATATCCAGTCAGGACTGGAGCAAAGTACAACCCAAAAGCAGTTCAATTAATTGATAATGACTATAAACAAAAATAGAGAATATAATATAATACAAGAAATAATGAACAATATCATGCTATGGTAAAAGGAACAGGTAAACAAGAGGAATATGGTATACACTGATCACAATGAATAGAATAAGACAATAAAATAGAATATGGTAAAGAACTGTAACTATACTAAGTGATAAATACTAGTTAGATATGTGATCGGCTTGGGTTGAACATTGTCTACTTAAATGTTGGCTAAACATTGTCTAACTTAAATATTGAACATTGTCTAGGCTTTGATCACATATCTAGCTAACACTTTTTCTTTCTCCGACTAGTATAATGGATCCAACCATGACACGTTACGATGCAAGATACTCAAGGCATTGTAAAACATTAAACATTGAATATTGAACATTGTCTAATATTAAACATTGTCTATTAACCATATGGGAATACGAGGAATAATGAAACTATAAATAACATTCCATGACCAATCTGTGTATACTAGTCCGTGTACCAATGTATCAAGAGTCATGTAAAATATTTCTAAATACTTGCATTATAGTAATTATCAAATAATAGAAACCATCAGAGAATGTACTCGTCTGTGGTCTAGAGCAATGAATGTATCTCGATGTCCAAGCTAGTGTCATACAATCTTATTTAGGAAATATCATGTCAAATGGCGTAATGAGTAATAAAATGCTAAAATGAGCTAAAACATGCTCTACTAGGTCAATACTAGGTCGATAGTAAGTTAGTTGGTCTATATTGGTCACTAACTTGCTAAAGCTAGCTATCCTTCTAACATTAACCAAGACTTAATATGTATACATTTTCTAGAAAAGGATATTTTGGTCATTTCATAATTAATTAAATATTATACATATTGTATATTTATTTATTGTATTATTTAATTATTGTTAGATATTAGTTTATTGTCTTAGACTTGTGTTAGTGGACCTAACTAGTTTAGATTAGATTCATGGACCAACATTTAAATTTAGTTAGATTTGAGCCCAATTATAAGCCCTTTCATTAGGAGGATGATTAATTAAATTAAATTCATTAGACTAGAACCTTCCCTCCTTAATTATTTTTTCATGAAAGGCCCCAATGGGTATTCTAGAAATTTCATAGTAGCTTGGGTAGGGGGCTAAGGGGGTCGGCTATGTTTTAGTAGGGGAGAGTTTCTCTCTCCTAATTTTCATTACAAATATAGATCTAGAATTTTTTCTTCCCAATTTCTTCATTTTCATACCAAATTTCTTTCTAATTCCTTCACAAATCATCATTGGAGGCTATTGAAGCAAGGATCTACAAGGAGGAAGTAAGGATCTACAAGGAGGAGCAATGATCTACAAGTTGAAGGCTCATTTTATCCAATTTGAAAGTTTTATTGGGAATCTATCTTCTAATAGGTACAATTTAGTTTTCCTCTTTGATTAGACTCTAAATTTGTGTTTTAATTTTAATCATTAGACCCACCCCATATGCTAAGGCTACCCATAAGAATTGGAATTAGGTTCATATGAGGCCTATAGAGAAAGTTATTTTGTGTTTTGTGTCAATTTTGGGAGAATTCTGATATTGACACATGTTGTGTTTGTCAGTTAGTCAATTAGACCAAATTAATATGCATTTGATTATGTATAGCTAGTGTCGTATCCACAATTGGATACGTGTAGACCATATCCCAATAATTTGGAGATACGGGTTAAATTGGGCTTTTCTTCTGATACGGGGGTTTGTGCATGTCATATTTTGATATGGACACATACATGTATAATTAACTCTTCGTATTGTTCGTAAATATTATTTTAGACTTGCTCGTGTCCTTGGGGATATGTTTGGTTGTGTGGTGGACTCGTATCAAAGCGTATCATAGATCTAGTGTGATACGGGTGCGATGCACTCCACGTATTTGTTTTATTTCATTTATAGTTTCAATTTGCCTTGTGTATAGCTATTAGTATATTAAATTATAATTGTATATATATATATATATATCCACAAACTCACATGTATATACATATATACATATATATGTATACACACATGTATATACATATATAAACATTCATCTATACATATGAACAACACAATATATATATATATATATATATATATATATATATATATATATATATATATATATATATATATATATATATATATATATATAGATATGTATTGGTGTTTATATATATATATACATAGGGAGTGATATATATGTATGAGTGTTATATATATATATATATATATATATATATAGTTATGTGTGTGCATATGTGTGTAGTTGTGTGTGAGTGAGAGTGTCATATATATATATATATATATATATATATATATATATATATATATATATATATATATAAAAGTGTTTGTGTGTGTGCATAGTTGTGTGTGTTGTGTGTGTGTTGAGAGAGGGGGTCAGGGCAGCAAGGAACTAGAATCAGTAGCAGCAACAACAAGCATTGAATCGAGCAGTGCAACAACTGAAGCGAGCAGTAACAGTAGCAACATTCAGCAAATCAGTGTGCGGCTAGCAGCAATGGCTAGCATAACACTACAGTGTAGCTGCAGCAGGGAGCAAAATGCAGTACAGTAGCAGCAGCCTCCAGGAGCAGCTTGTACAGCAAATCAACATGGCACAACATGCAGTGGTAGCAGCATGTGCAGCAGCAAACGTAGCAGCAACTATAAGCTGCAGCAACAGCAATTGCACGAGTAACAGCAACATCAACAATAGGGTATCAGTAGTGTATCAGAGCAGGTAAATTGGTAGTTTAGTTAACTAGTTAGTTACCTTATTCTATAGTTATATGTATATGTACTTGTTGTTAGTAGTAGTAGATATAATTATATACTTGTATCTCTACTAGTGATATATATATATATATATATATATATATATATATATATCTTTAGTTAGTGATATATATATATGTATATGTATCCTTAGTAGTTATATATATACTTGTTACCAATAGTGATATGTAGTGTATGTATATATGTATATTTGTATTATATGTTAGTAGTAGTATGTAATATTGTATTAGTTAATATATAATTATATAGTTAGGAGTTGGGTAGTTATTATATACTAGAATTGACATTACCTTGAGATACCAAGGTAAATGTCAAGGTATGGAGGAATACTCAAGGTATTTGGGTTTGAGTATCGAGATGGGTGTGTAGTGGTAAGATACCGCATTGGTTCAAAGCCAAGGTATCCACTTAGCATTAGTTTAGTTAAGAATATTAGATAATATTGATTGTATATATATATTATGATAATTCCATATCTATTAACTTGTATATCTTACGATACGGTATCCTATTAATTTTCTAGTATCCTAGTTTAGCTAGTGTGACTTAGTTGTATAGTGTATGGATCCAATATCCTAGAGATATACTCATACAACCTAAAAATAACTAGTTTGACCAGTTTGACTTAGAGTTGACCTAGTTTGACTATTTTGACTTATAAATGACTTTTTGACATAGAAGTTGACTAGTTTAACTTACTTTCATTCTAAAATATTGTATTGATGTAATATTCCATATTTAGGTCTTTTAGGCACCGTATCGGACATCTGTGATACTGTTCACCGAATTTTAGGCGAGTACATTCTCAGATAGTTTCTTATTTATGATATCCTCTATGTCTCTTGTATCTATTATAGATACCTTGATTTCTTGACACGATGGTTACACGGATTGGTATATTTAGATCTCATCATGAGATGTTATTCCATGGTATGTATGGTATATCTTGTGCAAGCCTTGTTTCCTTGTTCTTTTTATACATGTACAGACACTGATTCTTGGGGGGACTTACTACCTTCCTAGTGAATCCTATGTCATAACGTACCATGGTTGGATCCACTATACCAGTCGGGGGCGGAGAGTATTTAGTGTAGATATATGATCGTACCCTCCTTGTGCATGTCTTGTTCCTTGTGAGTGTTGATCATACAACACATGTATGATTAACCAAGCCATTATCCTTGTGTAAGTTCCAAGTCGATCACATGTTAAAGCTGGTACTCACTCACTTAGTCTTAGTATTCTTGTTCATTTCCATATTGTTCATTCTTGTATTTATTTTAGTACTTTTGTTATTGTGTATCTCTTGTATCTATATGTTATATTTTGTATATTCACATCTATTTACTGTTACATAGTTTATATCATTTATTAGAACTGTTGTTAGAGATGTACTCTGCTCCTTTCCTGACTGGATATTTTTTTTTCCAGATGACACTGAGGAGTGGTACCCCACTCACTACGGACCTCAGGATGTTGTGGGCTTAGAGCCAGAGACCTTGGCTCAGGAGGGTCTCATCCCGACTGAGACGGACGACCCAGGACTCGTAGCTTCATAGCTTAGTTGTTAGTTCCTTTTGTACTAGATTTGTCTCCAATATTGTTGTTAGTTTTCTCTGAGTTATATTCGTGACTCTTCTATTCTTTTATCATATTCATGCTTATTTTCATCTTAGATCCGTGATTGAGTATATTCATACCATTGGTAGAATATTTATATTGATAGATAGTTTACCTAAACAACGTTCTACTACCTATATTGTGGCGTAGGCTGGGCGTTGTTCACTACTTGCATCCCTATACCGGGTACGGGTCATGATACATTTTTAGTGGTGACCCATGCAGGTCTCTTCGAGGTCGTAATTAGTGCGATTCGTAGTGGTACTCTGAATTGAGTGCTATTACGAGCCTGTTTCAGGATATATGATATATGCTATAGGTTGGGAATACTCAATCACATCTAGGAAAAACTTTATTGTTCATTTCAACTGTTCTTCCTTTATATTGATATTTGATCTTTAACTGTCCTTCTTTGAATGCCTTATATCATATGCCATATTGATTCTTTTCTTTCGCCTTGCCTCAGGATGTCGCCTAAGACTAGATCACAGCAGGGGAGAGCAGCTTCTGAGAGATCTGCGACTTCCCGAGGGCCTGTACCAGTCACTTCTTTGGTGATTGGCATATCAGCTGCGTTCGGGGGTCCACCTCCAACTCAGAGGACTTTTCGGGCTGTATTTGAGGGACTTCAACCTCCCCCTTCCGTGCTGACAGATGTGACTCAGATGTTCACACTATTTTGCGAGATGTTGGAGGCTCAGAGGGCTCAGTCCGAGGCACACCAGAGAAAGACCGACGTATTGCGACAGGGCATCGAGAGTTCTCATCAGCTTGCTCTTGCCGTAGTAGAGAGAGGAGTTTCGGTCCAACAGCAGGTTGCTCCACAGGTTGCCCAGCTTCGGCCAGGCAATATCCAGGACTTTAAGAAGCTGGAACCTCGGGTCTTTAAGGGGATGGAGGGCATCATCTACGCTGATGATTGGCTCGAGGATATTGAGCGTCTCATGAGGGTGACCCCTCTTTCTGAGGATCTGAAGGTTGAGGCAGTAGGACTTCAGCTATTCGATGTCGCCCGTACTTGGTTTAGGAATGAGCCACTTCTTGCTGATGCAAGGCAGTCTTGGAAGGTATTCAAGGACCTCTTCAAGAGGAAGTTCTTTGCTCGGGCAGACATGTTAGACTTAGGAAGGCAGTTTGAGAGCCTTATTCAGGAGAGCATATTTGTGGAGGAATATGCCACAGAGTTTGGTAGGTTGAGACAATTTACGGAGTATTTGGTGAGAAAGTCGGAGGTTCGAGCTATCCATTTTTATGAGGGTCTGAACTGGAAAGTGAAGATCCTCATTTCGTCTTTCTATGAGACATATTCGAAGATACTCGCAAAGGCACAAAAAGGTTGAGTGGGAGTTGGGTTTGAAGCCCAAGAGAGATTACGATTCTTTTCTGGGGGCTAACAGCAGCACAATGACTGCTAAGCATCCTCATTTCCAGTCCAGGCCTTTTCAGCAGCCACAGCAGCACCAGACTCCAGCTAGGGCGCCATTTCACCAAGCACCGCAGTAGCAGAGATAGTTACAGCAAGCTTTCTACCACTTTTGCAAGAAGTCCGACCACATCTGGAATATTTGCAGGAAGAGGTTGGGAGTTTATTTATATTGTGGTATCGAAGGGCATCAGCTAAGAGAGTGTCCTTCCAATCCTCGTCGTGTAGTTCAGGGAGCAGCTCCAACTCAGAGGACGCAGGCAAGACTACCTACAGTACAACAGAGGGGATCGTCGCTTCCGACCCAGCAGTAGTGTTATGCCCAGCACCAACACCAGGGAGGTGCACGTCAGGGACGAGCGTTTGTTATGACAGTCAAGGAGGTCAAGCCCACTGGAGATGTCATCGCAGGTTCTGTTCTTCTTGATTCTATTTCAGCTTTAGCTTTGTTTGATAGTGGTACTTCCCATAGTTTTGTATCTATTTTTTTTGCTCTGAAGCATCGTTTAGTAGCTAAGTATTTGCTTAGGACTTGTAAGATCATGACCGGGGGAGGCATTATCCTGGTTAATGATATTTGCAAGGATCGGAGAGTTACTCTGGGAGGCTAGAAGCTGAGTGCGTGTCTACTTGTAATACCACTTTTGAGCTATGACATTATACTCGGGATGGATTGGTTGAGTAGGCACTGTTCTAGTATAGATTGTAGAGGAGGTAGAGTTTTGTTTAGCCCGCCAGGAGAGCCAGAGTTTGAGTTTTCTAGAGGAGCTGTAGAGCAGGGAGAAGGTATTATCTATGGAGCTATGGTGGAAGATAAGGAGTTATTGCATCCGTTGATAGCAGAGTTCTTGGATGTGTTTCCTGAGGAATTGCCAGGATTGCCGTCAGATCGAGATATTAAATTCTTTATAGACTTGGTGCCAGGTGCAGAACCAATTTCACAGCATGTCTACAGAGTAAACAAAAGCAAGCTGGTCGAGCTGAAGAAGCAGGTGGATGAATTGCAGGATAAGGGGTTTATCAGTTCAAATTCTTCACCGTGGGGAGCTCCGGTATTTTTGTACTGAAGAAGGATGGATTGGTGCGCATGTGCATTGATTACAAGCATTGAATAATCTCACTATCAAGAATAAATACCCTTTGCCATGGATTGATGACCTGTTCGATCAGTTGAGTGGCACCAATGTATTTTTTAAGATAGATTTGAGATCAGGCTACCACAAGGTGAAAGTAAAGCCGGAGGACATTCCGAAGACTACTTTTAGGACTCGGTATGGCCAGTATGAGTTTATGGTGATGCCGTTTGGGTTGACTAATGCCCCAGTGGTATTTATGAATTTTATGAACAAGGTATTTCACCAGTACCTTGACAAGTTCATGGTGGTGTTCATCGATGACATACTTATATACTCGAAGACACCGAAGGAGCACGAGGAGCATTTGTGAATTGTGTTGGATGTGTTGAGGAAGGAGAAGCTGTATGGGAAGCTATCCAAGTGTGAGTTCTTTATAGACAAGGTGGGGTTCTTAGGACATGTTATGACTGGTAATGGGATTTCAGTGGATCCAAAGAAGATCACAATAGTGGAGTCTTAGAAGACCCCGAGTTCAGTGGCAGAGATCAGGAGTTTCTTGGGTTTGTCAAGCTACTAAAGGAAGTTTGTGCAAGATTTTTTGAGGATTGTCGAGCCGATGACCAGACTCACCAGGAAGGATGTAAATTTTGTTTGGACAGAGGAGTGCCATGTTGCTTTTGAAGAATTGAAGAAGAGGTTGATGTCTGCTCCTATTTTGACGTTTCCATCAGGGTCTGGAGGTTTCACTATTTATAGTGATGCATCGGGAAAGGGTTTGGGTTGTGTTCTTCAGCATAATGGGAAAGTGATTACCTATCCATCTAGGCAATTGCGTCCTCATGAGAATAACTATCCTACCCATAATTTGGAGTTGGCAGCAGTCATCTTTGCCCTAAAGTTGTAAAAACACTATTTGTACGGAGAGCATGTAGAGATCTTTACAGACCACAAGAGCTTGAAGTTCGTTTTCGCGCAGAAGGAGTTGAACATGAGCGTGTAGAGATCTTTACATACTTGTATCTCTATTAGTGATATATATATATATATATATATATATATATATATATATATATATATATATATATATATATATATATATATATACTTGTATCTTTAGTTAGTGATATATATATGTATATGTATCCTTAGTAGTTATATATATACTTGTTACCTATAGTGATATGTAATATATGTATATATGTATATATGTATTGTATGTTAGTAGTAGTATGTAATATTGTATTAGTTAATATATTAGTATATAGTTAGGAGTTGGGAAGTTATTATATACTAGAATTGACATTACCATGAGATACCAAGGTAAATGTCAAGGTATGAAGGGATACTCAAGGTATTTTGGTTTGAGTATCGAGATGGGTGTGTAGTGGTGAGATACCGCATTGGTTCAAAGCCAAGGTATCCACTTAGCATTAGTTTAGTTAAGAATATTAGATAATGTTGATTGTATATACATATTATGATAATTCCGTATCTATTAACTTGCCTATCTTACAATACGGTATCCTATTAATTTTCTAGTATCCTAGTTTAGCTAGTGTGACTTAGTTGTATAGTGTATGGACCCAATATCCTAGAGATAGACTCATACAACCTAGAAATAACTACTTTGACCAGTTTGACTTAGAGTTGACCTAGTTTGACTATTTGACTTAGAAATGACTTTTTGACATAGAAGTTGACTAGTTTAACTTACTTTTATTCCAAAATCTTGTATTAATATAATATTCCATATTTAGGTCTTCTAGGCACCGTACCGGACATCTTGATACTGTTTACCAAATTTTAGGCGAGTACATTCTCTGATAGTTTCTCATTTATGATATCCTCTATGTCTCTTGTATCTAGTGTAGATATCCTTGATTTTTTGACACGATGGTTACACGGATTGGTATATCCGGATCTTGTCATGAGATGTTATTCCTTGGTATGTATGGTGTATCTTGTACAAACCTTGTTTCCTTGTTCTTCTTGTATATGTACAGATACTGGTTTTTGGGGAGACTTGCTACCTTCCTAGTGAATCCTGTGTCATAACGTACCATGATTGGATCCACTATACCAGTCAGAGATGGAGATTATTTAGTGTAGATATGTGATCATACCCTCCTTGTGCATGGCTTATTCCTTGTGAGTGTTGATCATACACCGCACGTATGATCAACCAGGCCATTATCCTTGTGCAAGTTCCTAAGCCGATTATATGTTAAAGCTGTTACTCACTCACTTAGTCATTAGTATTCTTGTTCATTTGCATATTGTTCATTCTTGTATTTATTTTAGTATTTTTGTTATTGTGTATCTTTTGTATCTATATGTTGCATCTTGTATATTTAAATCTATTTACTACTACATAATTTATATTATTTATTAGAACTGCTGTTAGAGATGTACTCTTCTCCTTTCCTGGCTGGATATATTTTTCCCAGATGACACTGAGGAGTGGTACCCCACTCACTACTGACCTCAGGATGTTGTAGGCTTAGAGCCAGAGACCTTGGCTCAGGAGGGTCTCATATCGACTGAGACGGACGACCCATGACTCGTAGCTTCATAGCTTAGTTGTTAGTTCCTTTTGTACTGGATTTGTCTCCAGCATTGTTGTTAGTTTTTTTCTAACTCATTTGATACTATTATTTGTCTCATGAGTTGTATTCGTGAATCTTCTATTCTTTTATCCTATTTGTACTTATTTCCATCTTAGATCTGTGATTGAGTATATTCATACTGTTGGTGGCATATTTATATTGATAGATAGTTTGTCCAAACAACGTTCTACCGTTGATGCTGCAACATAGGCTGGACATTGTTCACTACTTGCATCCGTACACCGGGTGCAGGTTAACTAACCTAGAAATGATACTAGTATCTCACTAATTATTAATACACTAATTGATACTTAGTGATAACTAACTGACGCTAACTAAACTAACCAATACACTATTAGATAACTTACTTATCTAATATACTTACTATTAGATAACTCATTATTATACATTATTGTTACTAACACTAACTAACATTCACTACAAATAACTGACACTAACTACTAACTATATCCCTATATACTACTTATACCGATACGTAGTATTAGTGTTCATGAACTGAATCTTCCTTACTTGATACTTCATATATTAGTCCACTTATTAATTCAACTGATACTCATAGGTCCCCACCCCTTCATTCCAGGTCTGTGCACACAACTGCAACCTACCTCTCCAATAGATACACCTCAAGGCCAATTGTTTATGGTATTAAACGAAAGAATGAAAGTGTATTTCAATGACAGGGTTTATACGAGACCCGTGCCCTTTGGTTTACAAACAAACTTGTACAATTTGATCCTATACGAGGACGCGGGAGTACAATTTATTTAATCTGGGTATAAATTGCTATAGGTGTCTGATCTGCAGTCGATCACTTTAGCCCTTGGACTACACGATGTTGAAGAAGTGCCGTGGAAGACGGGTAGCGGCTTCGAAGGTTGCGAAGGAGGGTGGATGCACGGTGCCAGAGCCGTCGACCCCTACTCTTTGCCTGAGCTCCAGACTCTTCTATCCTTCTCTCTCTCTCTCTCTCTCTCTCTCTCTCTCTTTTTACCAATTCTCCGACCTGGTTCGATCTTCCAAATTGTCGACCTTGTTCCCCATTGATAGGGGTCTCTATTTATAGAGTTTTGGTGACAGTGACCACTCCGTCGGTGTAACAACCGAGGAGTGGACAGTACAACACCCTTTTACACAACGGATAAAATAACCAATGCCTGCGCATAAATGACCTTTTGAGTGAGCATGTGACGCGTATCCAACTAAGGGGACAAAACGCGTATATCTGCTGTGAAGATCACGGCGTAGAAGCCATGTAGGTAGGTATCCCTTGTGTAGAAGAGGTTGGCGTAGAAGCCAAATGACTGTCACCCCTGGCGTAGAAGCCAAAATAGGCATAGAAGCCAAACAGGCGTAGAAGCCGAATGGGCATAAAAGCCGAACAGGCATAGAAGCCGAACAGGCATGGAAGCCGAATAGGCATAGAAGCCGAATGGTCGTAGAGACTGAGTGGAAGTTTGAAGCCGAATGAGCATAGATCCTGGATGGGCGTAGAAGCCGCTGCGTACCGTGCCAGAGTGTTGATGTGGACGTCTTCGCCAAAATTACGGCTTTCGAAGGTGTAATCAAATCTCTTACAGAGATTTGCCACCATCCTGTGCATTAAATGCGGAGACGTGTTTTGAAGGTCTGCAGCCCTTCTGTGCATCCGTCGCAGAGACGTGTCTTGAGGGAAACTGTCACCGCTCTGTGCAATTTGACGTAGAAACGTGCCTCGGGTCCTGTACGAAGTGCAGCTTTTGACGTGGCAGCCGGTTTGTCTACTGCGGAGCGTAAAATAGCTCATGTTTGCCTGTGTAAAACAGGGCGGCGTATTCCCTTGTACGCGGAAGAGCGGTTTACGCTGGGGGGATTTTGGTAACCGACGGTTTGGTGATATTTTAACCAAATCCTCTGCATTAAATGTCGAGATCCGCCATCATACTGTGGGGCACGTCCCGAGGGGTCTGCCATCGTTTCCAGCCGTCGTCTGGGTAGCCGTGTAGCACTTTTTGTCAGGAGTCAGAGGCCAGGTTCACTGCATGACTTGACAGGTTCATTTCGGGGAAGATGAAGCATTCCTCGTACGCATTAACGCTGCTTTGAGAGCGGCTGAGTTTTACGCCATGGAGGCGATGAAGAACTCTGTCTTACGCTGGAGCGACCTGGACGTACTGCACTTATGCGGATGGTCCTTTGAGCTTATACTTCATGCTGTGTTTTAGCGGAGAAAGCTCTGTTGCACGTTTGATGGCTCTGAAGGCCTCTGTTTACGCTGCTCTGCATCAAGAGGCTGCGTAGATCCTCCCAGCATATTTTTCATGCTTCTACAAGACCCCCTTCAAAGCTTTTAAATTCCTCGGAATTTGAAACGCTTTGAATAAAGCATGAACGGCCCCTCGTAACTCGAAACATTTCTGAATGGAGCGCTGAAACGGTCGATGCGGACTTTATGGCAGATTTATTGGGGACCGTTGTGATCTCTTTTGCCTATAAAAAGGCTGAGGGGGTGAACCTGTTCTCACCACATTCCCATCACCATGCAGAGATGATTGCCGGAGTTCGTCGGGTCGACCTGAGGAAGAAGGAGATCATGTTCTTCCAGCATGTAGGGAGCCAAAAAAGACGGCGTCTTCGAGCAAATGTCCACTGCAACGATGGATCATGGAAGGATATCTTAGCCTCCCTTGCTCGGGATAATCAGCAACTTTGTATGACGCTGCTCCAGGAGAGAGGAAGGGTCGTCTTTGACCACACAGCTTGCAAGTGCTGTCTTCTCTCGTTGCCTCCGGTGACGAGAGTCAGACAGGCTCGCTCTGTCCCGGCTTGATCGGTGCACGGAGCATGGGATCTGTAAAATCTATGTAGGCCCAGTTCTGTATCCGCCCACCGTCGATCATTGCCCTGTCAGTCAGTTTGCGGCAACCGACCGACTGCTGGAGAAGATGGATAAAGAATTGAAGCCCGGCGAGAACCTGTCAGAACAGCTTCTGGGCAATCTTCAGACGATGATGGGAAAACCCTTCTGTCGACGGAGTTTTCCTCAGTTGTAATCATGAAAAATAGAGAGAAAACCCTTGTAGATTGGATTTCCCTCATATGTAATCATGACTTTGATCTTTTAATAAAATCGTCTTGCTTCTTCATATGATCATCTTGCCATACGTTGCTGTGAAGTCTGAATATGTGTAGCTTCGACACGTCTGAATCTTTACGCCGACTCTGTAGAAAGAGTGCTAGGTCCTGTCCTTTACGCATAGCGAATAGTCCATAGAACGCTGTAGAGCATTTTGAACATTTTAGAACTGTCCTGTTGCTAGGACTGAGGAACCGCGTAGAGCTCTGAACTTCTGATAAACAGAATTTTTGTTCAGACTTCGTCTTCAAGAATGACTTCCCGAGAAATCCCTTGGAACAGGGTCGAGAAATGGCTGTCTAACTGAGTTTGTCATCTTGATAGACGAGATATTCAAACTGGAGTCTGGATGAACCTCCAATTTTGGACCCGAAAAGAGTAATTTCTCAATGTTTGAACTCTGTATGCTCCAGGTACTTGGGATGCTTTGGGTCAAGAACGAGTATCTTCTGTTTGAACTCTTTGCAATTGACCGCTTTGGGGACTGTTTTGAATATGCGGAAAGTCGTGGAGCACGAAATCATCAGTCTGTAACCTCTGGGCGTAAAATACCATTGAGCGCGGAATCGTAGACTTGTGGTTCCTGAGCGTGAAGTCGTAGGTTTGTTGCCTCTCGAGCATAAAAGCTACCGAGCACAAAGGCATCCGGGCATAAAACCATAGACTTATAGCTGTCGAACGTAAAGCTGTAGATTTGTAGCCGTCGAGCGTAGAAAGCTCCTTTAGCGTAGGACTGGAGATCTATAGCCTGTGAGCGTAGAACACCATCGAGCATAAAATCGTAGACTTGTGGTTTCTGAGCGTGAAGTCGTAGGTTTGTTGCCTCTCGAGCATAAAAGCTACCGAGCACAAAGGCATCCGGGCATAAAACCATAGACTTATAGCTGTCGAACGTAAAGCTGTAGATTCGTAGCCGTCGAGCGTAGAAAGCTCCTTTAGCGTAGAACTGTTTGATTTGTAGCTCCTGAAAAGAAAGTTTCTTCGAGCGTGAAGTTTGCGGATCTGTTGTCTCTGAGCGTAAACTGAGCGCCACCGAGCGTGAGATCGTCGATTTGGTATCTGCTGAGCGTAAAGTCGTAGGTTTGTGGCCTCTCGAGCATAAAAGCTACCGAGCACAAAGGCATCCGGGCGTAAAACCATAGACTTGTGGCTTGCGAGCGTAAAAACCGTAGATCCGTTGCTGTCGAGCTTAGAAAGCTCCTTTAGCATAGAAACCACTGAACCATTTTGCACGAAAAATCTTTCGAATTCGCTGACTGTCCGTCTTCCAAGGGTAGTGGGCTGACATAGCATCCAATCATAACCAATCTGCGAGATTTGGTTAGGGTCTCGAGGAGTTCGTCCGAGGATTCGAGGAGTCGACCTGGACTATATATACCCCAAGTTTTTTGAGAGAAACTTTTTATCTGTCTTCTGCGAAAGAGAGCTTTCGACTGTTCGAGTTTTTCTTCGTTCCTTCTCCGAGCACTTCTAGTCTTCAGAAATGGCGCCGAAACGAACCCCCTCCGCTAAGGGAAAGAGCATAGGTTCTTCCTCTCATTCTTCTGCCCCAGCGAGGGAGTCTCTGGTCGGGCAAGGCGAACTTCCTTTCGAGCAAAGTATCCCGCCGACGAGTAGCGCACCCGGCCTTAGAGGTAGAGCCTTTGGGGTGACAAAAACGACGAAAAATCCTTCGTACACGTTGAACGTGACCGCGCTAGGTCGTCTTCTGTGCTGATAGCCCCTTTGGAGGAAGATGATGCACGGAGGCATTTTCATCTTTTATGCCCACATTTCTAATGTGCCAGCGTAAAGACTCCATATTTTTGTAGTTCTGAGCGTAAAAGCTCTGGCTATCGAAAATAGGCGTATATCGTAAAATTTGAGTTTTACGCTTGTGGAGGGGACTTCCGGCGTAAAATAACCAAATGGTTACGATCCTGCGTAGAGCACAGACTATCATTTCCTTGGTCTGTACGTTTGTGCAAGATTTGTAATGACATATTTCCCTTGCACTTTTGCAGTTGATCTGGGCGAGTCTCCACTGGCCGAGGTGATGGGCTCCGCTGCTGGGATGCTGCACTCGAACTACCTAGAGGATCTGTCCCATGTGGCATTTCCCATCTCCGGACCCCAGTATCCTGAGGGAAGGGGGTTTCTGATATCGGTTTAGGGCGAGCGGACGCTGCTGAGCATGATTAATGGCGAGCCCCTGACCTACGTAGACGGGGAGCAGTACATAAAGCCGGCTTTCCTCTTTGGGGACATGATTGACAAACAGTCCCAGACGAGGCCCAAGCGGGAGCCCTGGGTTTTCTCTGTCGGGAATTTGGTTTTGTATTTGCCAACAATGCCGAGGGATTATCCCATCTCGGCCTTCTTTCATGCGACACATCCCAGGAAGATGTCGTGGATGCTGACTCCTGATCTTCACGGTAAGCCGGGAAAGATTTTTCATCTCAAAGGAGCTGACCGGGGGTCGTTTGTCAGTCGCCCTTCCGGCTTTGTGACGTTGTTCCGGGGACTGTGCCCGGGTAGTGTCCCGAGTGAAGACAGCTCGGTGATCCAGCCGGTCCAATTGCCGACCTTCTGTAACGACTTCATGGGACGAGGCGGGGTATATCCCAAGGAGAATCCTCGGTGTAATGGGTGGATCGCCCCAACAAACTCCCGATGGACATGACTAGTGGGCTGGGCCTTGAAGCACTTCCGGAGGGAGCTGGAGGTCATCGGGCTATATGCCGCTGTGAGTGCGACGAGCGTTGGGTTGCCTCCAAACCCTAACTTGTTCTTGGCGCTGATGGAGCAGTACATTCCGCTCACTGGGACCTTTGCCATTCCACTGGGGGAGTTGGGATTGGCGCTCCACGAGATGGCAGTTGTCTCGAGACTGCCGATGGGGGATACCCCGTATGAAGAGTATGTTCCCACCAACCGGGAGTTGGGGGATTTGGACCCTCGGGTGGCGGAAGTATATCAGGAGTTGATGTGTCAATACTTCGCGTGCACCGCTTTTTATAACGAGCCTTCTGATTTGGCTCATACCACCAAGTGGATGTCCTACCTCTTCTTTCACCGAGCTAGGGCTGCCAAGTCGGAGAATGCCTCGGGGGGCAAAAATGAGCCCGTGAACTGTTTGGGCGTGCTTAGCGCCCAGGTCGTCGAGGGTCTTATGGAGGAGGCTGCAGCTCCGGATCAGATTCTCGTCGAGGGGGTAGGAAAGTACCCCGAAGGCACTAAGGCCTGTAGTTACTTGAGGCGCTGTCGCCGGCCTCTGTCTAAGGAAGCCCAGTTGGCTGGTTTCCTCTCCATATGGCTGCGTTGAGTAGTAGTGCCCGGTACAGCGTCCGCGGACCATATTCACCGAAACATCCTGTGGCAGGCAGTGCGCCTGGTGTTCGGGGCAAGACTGGGCTTGCTTTCCGCCATGGTGTGCCGTATACAGGCTGGCCTGAGAGCCATAACTGATGGGTTGCTCATCGACGAAGCTCGGCGTGAGAGTTTTCCCAGGGTAGAATTACCATACCTATACTTGATGTGATGGTTAATTCTCCATAATCCCCGGGTGATGTCTCCTGGCTCCGGTAGCAGCTCGGGGGGTATATTCTTGCTGAATTACAAGGATTCCTCCTGGAATGTGAACACAGTCTTAGACTGTCGGCTGGTGTTGAACCTCAGCCACGGCTGGAAGATCCTCTGCATTGTCCCCTCCGTACATCTCAATCAATCAGGGGTGCGGCTTGAGGATTCAGGTGGAGAGAAGACCGACCTTTCTCCGAAAGCTTTTAACTGGTTGGTCTGTATTAGACCCTCCCATATGCTGTACAGGAGCGAAGATCACTGCTTTTTCAAGCCCTACTTTCCTAGTCGGTTCGCCAGGCAGTTTGGGTACGATCAGTTGCATGTAGGCAATGCCGTTACCAGCTTCAGGTCCAGGGGCGGACTCATTGATGGAGCTAGAGGGTGGCGATATTTCCTCATGGGTTGTACGGGGGCAATCTTTATCGTGCCGGTCGTTACAACCTCCACGAAGCTGCGCATCCTTCATTCCTACGCCCAGTTCTATGTGGCGATTAACACCTTCCATCGCAATTTTGACACGCGTGGAAGCTTCAGGGTGCCTTCTCCCAAGCCTGGGGGAAGAGTTGACATCCCCTCGGTTTCTTTGGACGAGGGCGAGGAGTCTGGTACTCCGGATGAGCCTCTGGTGCCGGTGCCGAGGTGCGAAGTGCCTCCGCCTGCGGGGGCTTTGGTAGTCTCTTCTGGGAAGCGACGGGCTTCTGCTCCGAAGGAAGTTTCTCTTCGTAAGAGGAGGAAGGAGATGGTTGCTCGTCCTCTCCGTATTCTTGGTGTTGAGGCTCCCGGGAGTGAGCCTGCCTCTCCCCATATCAGGGATGATTCTTTGGCTGGAGGTTCCTCGCCTTTTAGAGAGGGACCTTCTACAGTTCCGGCCGGCGGCGCCGGAGAATCCTCGCTAGAGGTCGCTGTCGTGGCTGCTGCTCCAGGTAGCGGAGCGAGGTTGCTTGTGTGGCCGAGACAAATGGAAAAATCTTTCCCGAGGTCAGCAGTGGGAAAAACTCCCGTCGTGTCAGCGAGCACGTCTGGCGAGATTCCAGCTGATGAACCTCGACCGCATCTCGGTGAAGGCTTGACGGAACTCTTGGCGATGTCAGTCGGCCCACCTCCTTCTCCAGGTATGACGGTTCGTATTGCATCATTAAGGCGTGGTTTAGCTACCTCGGGTGCGGATGCGTCGTATATGCCGTTGGCTCCGGGTAAATGTCGTCTTTATGTCTCCCTTTAGAAAGATTATCATCATACTGATATTAACTTTCTTGTCCTCTTTTCAGGGGATAGCGCCCACAGAGAGTATAGCGTTGAAGCGCATTCTGGCTCCGCTCGGGCTCCTGACGATGATACGGAGGCGTTCGACTTCGATGAGGAAGTGGCTTCGGGGGCCAGTACGCCCGGAGTAGTTTCTTCACCTCAAGAGGAGGATGAACCCGTCGTCTTGACCTTGCCTCTTGTGAGTATGGCGATGACTTCGACCACCGTTGCCGCACCTTTTTGGTCACACCATGCGTCGATTCGACGACTGTGGCCACCTCGTCTGCAATTATCCCTGGAGAGGGACTTGCTGATAATGCGGCCGCTCCCGGCGTCCAGTCGGATCTAGTTGCGTTGACCGAGCAACATACCAGCCTCTTCTACACCAGTTTGAAAACAATGATATCAATGGTGTTAGCGAAGAGTCTAGATTTCGAGCGCCTGAAGAAGACTTCTCTTGCTTCGATCGGGGTCATCAGGGAGCTCGACGATCCTGGGGCAGCTGACGCCCTGGAGGCGGTGGTTAATGGGTTAGAGCAACCCATTACCGAATACTTGCAGCTGACTCGGGGCAGCCTCGATACTAACGTCCAGGCTCGGTTCGACCTCATGACTGCGCGGCTTGCTACAAAGCTGGAAAGCCTAGACAACTCCATCCAGAAGCATAAGCTGGAGATGGATAGGAGAAAAGCTATCGTGGAAGAGGCTCTTGCTGTTGAGACGCAGTGTCGATCCGAGCATGAAGGGAATGCGGCAAGGGCCTCCAAGCTGAAGAAAAAACTCGCTCGGGCAGAGGAGTGGGCTTCTCAGTCGTTGGCGGGTCTAGAGGTAGCAGCTAGTCGTTTGAGCGCAGCACGACAGAATTTGGACCGTGCAGAAGCTGCTCGTGCGGGTTGTCTTCGGGCAAAGGCTGATCTAACCCTTACGAACACTCCCGAGGCACGGCTGGAGCAGGCTCGCGCCGACGCCTTGGCTCTTAGGAATGAGAGAATAGCTGCACTGGAGCGGCTGATTCGCAATCTGACTACTCCGCCTTCTTGATGTATCCTTTCCCTTTTTGCTTGCCCAGATGTAATTCTGCCTCCCTTTTGGGAATAAATAAAGGCGACTCTCTTCTGACTTTTGTGGACCCGTCATTTCGGAATATAAATGACAGTTTTTAGGCGAGAGTAATATCAGAGGTAGTATGGACATGATAGACTCTCGATAAACTTCTTAGTAGGACATATCTATTCAGAGGTCGTACAGACATGATAGGATATGACCCAACTAGTTTTGTTTTGGGAGTAGTTTTGTCAGAATATGAGATCCTTGCTATATTCCACCCGAGCAAGGGAGATTAAGCATAGTACCTTTCAGGAATTTGCCGTTGATAGGAGCCATTAACAGGTCTCCATTAGGCTGGGCTATCCTGTAAGCGCCATTCGAGAATGTTGTCTCGATCACATAAGAGCCTTCCCACTTGGGCTGGAATTTGCCTTTACTTCTGTGAGTAAGAATCATCGGCCTTCTTACGGCTAGGACTAGCTCGCCGACTTTGAACACTCTTTTCTTTACTTTATGATTAAAAGCTCTGGAAATGCGTGCTTGGTAGAGCGTGATGCGCTGTTGAGCTTGGAGGCGTTTGTCGTCTAATCCTTCTAGCTCTTGTAGCCTTAACAGGTCATTCTTTTCTCGAGTCAGCTCACTAGTCACGGCTATCCTGAGCGACAGGATCTGGATTTCGATGGGAAGAACTGCTTCGCTCCCGTAGACCAGTAAAAAGGGGGTACAACCTGTTGGTGTCCGTACCGTTGTACGGTATGCCCAGAGACATTCGTCCAGCTTCTCGTTCCAGTCCCTTTTGTTTGAAGAGACGAATTTATTCAAGAGTTTGATAATGGTTTTGTTGAAAGCTTCCGCCAAACCATTAGCCGCCGGATAGTATGCCGTAGAGGTAATATTGTGTATCCAATTTTTATCGCAAAATCAATGAAACGCTTGGCTGATGAATTGAGGCCCATTTTCATGAATTATCCTCCGGGGTACCCCAAAGCGATAAATAACGTGATGCTTGATGAAGCTGATCACATTAGATGCCTTTACCTCAGCGAGAGGGATTGCCTCTGCCCATTTGGAGAAGTAATCCGTGATGGCCAGTATGAACTGGTGACCCCTGAAAGAAGACGGGTGAATAGGACCGATGATATCCATACCCCGTGCTTCGAAAGGCCAGGATGCGACCGTGGGATGTAGATGTTCAGACGGTTAATGTATAAAGTCTGCATGAACCTGACAGGCTCTGCAATGTCTTGCATACCATATTGTATCTGCGATCATAGTAGGCCAGTAATAGCCCATTCTTCTGATGCGATCCTGTAGCTTAGGACCGGGTTGATGCGCTCCGCACACGCCATCGTGAGCTTCACGGATAATCTGCTGTGCTTCGTCGTTAGAGAGACATCTCAATAGTAATCCGTCGTAGGTCCGACGATATAGGCTTTGTGAAGATGCATCAAAGTAGAAGCGTAGTGATCGTCTCTTGACGGATACTGCTTCTTTGGGGTCCTCCGGCAAGATTCCGTATGCCACAAAATCTATGAAGGGACTTGTCCAATCTCTCGTAGGAGGATCGGTGTTGACAGCGTAGCTGCGTTCTATGTGACAGCTGTTCTTCACACAGAACAAATCTCTGTTAAGAAGGATTACCGAATCCTGCCTTCTTACGGGAGTAGCTAAATCCGTCGCTAGACTGGCTAGGGCATCAGCTTCCAGATTCTGAGATCGAGGTACATGCTCTAGAAAGAACTCCTTGAATGTCATGGCTATCTCGACCGTCGCTTGGTGATAGAGGATGAGGTCTGGATTCCGGACTTCATATATTCCCCTGACTTGATTGACGATAAGCAGAGAATCACCGAAAGCTTCTAGGGACTCTACCCCCAGCTTTTTAGCAACTTGGAGCCCTATTAGTAGAGCGTTGTACTCCGCCATATTGTTGGAGCAGGGCTCGCTAAGAGAATATGCTCGGTAGATGACGAGCTGATCAGGGGCGACCAGGACGACTCCCACTCCCGAAACGATATTTCCCTTAGGACCGGTTCTAGAGGCGCCGTCGAAGAACAGTTGCCATGCGTCACCTTCCATTACGGAATTACATTCTACAACTTCGTCGGGAATGTCTTCGTATAATTTGGAGGCCTCCGGGATCGGGTGAGCAGCTAGGAAGTCGGCCAGCGCTTGGCCTTTGATGGACTTATGCGGTACGTATACCATGTCATATGGTATTTAACAGCATCGCCCAAGTTGCGAGTCGGAAATTAAGAACGCTCGGCTTGCTCATCAGTACTCGAAGAGGGTTAATCCTGGAGATGATGTAGATAGTCTGGCCGGTGACGTAGTGTCGCGTCTTTTGGATAGCGAACATCAGAGCCAATCATTCTTTCTCTACTGGGTTGTACCGGTGTTCGGCTCCGACCATCATCCTGCTGAGGTAGTAGATAGCCTGTTCATGCCCTACATCGTTCTTCTGTGCGAGAAGAGCTCCTAGCGAATGATCCATTGCTCGGACGTACAGCAAGAACGGTTTTCCCATAACGGGAGGCACCAGAACTGGTGGACTGGTGAGGTAGCGCTTGATATCTCCGAACGCTTGCTGGCAGGTTTTGTCCCATACGAAGGATACACCTTTCTTCATGAGATGAGAGAAGGGCTGACATCTCCCCGAGAGGTTGGATATGAATCGCCGGATGTAAGCCAGACGTCCTTGAAATCCCCTGAGTTTCCTCAGATTACGGGGCGGTCGCATTTCCACGATTGCCTGGACTTTATCAGGGTCCACTTGGATATCTTTGGCGGTAATGACAAATCCCAGGAACTTGCCACTAGATACACCCAGAAAGGACTTCGTAGGGTTCATCTTGAGTTGATGTTGGCGCATTAACTCGAATACCGTCCTCAGGT
Organism: Iris macrosiphon; assembly: GCA_036927795.1. Classification (NCBI taxonomy): domain Eukaryota; kingdom Viridiplantae; phylum Streptophyta; class Magnoliopsida; order Asparagales; family Iridaceae; genus Iris; species Iris macrosiphon. The sequence continues at coordinate 105,092,486 of JAYESA010000015.1, read as the reverse complement.
CTTGAATGTGATCACCTTTGAGGCGGCTCTTGACGGCTATGTCGTCCACGTAATATTCCACTATTTTGCGTAAATGCTCGTGGAATATGTTACTCATAGCTCGTTGGTATGTAGCCCCGGCGTTCTTTAATCCAAAGGGCATGACCGTGTAGCAATATACTCCCAATGGTGTCTGGAAGGCGGTGTGCTTCTCGTCTTCAGGATACATCTTGATCTGATTGTACCCTGAGAACCCATCCATGAAAGACATACGTTCAAAGCCGCAGGTATTGTCGATCATGATGTCCGTGATGGAAAGAGGGAATTCATCCTTGGGGCAGGCCGCATTCAGATCTCGGTAATCGATGCAGATACGTACCTTTCCATTTTTCTTCATGACTGGGACAACATTGGCGACCCAGTCAGGATATTGTTCTTCCCGGATGAAACCGCAGGCTATCAACTTCTTGACTTCAGCTTCGATGGCGTCCATCATATCTGGGCAGAACCGGCGTTGGTGCTGCTTTACTGGCTTCGAATCGGTTAATATATTGAGCTTGTGAGTAGCTACCTTCGGGTCCAGGCCTGGCATGTCCTTATAATTCCATGCAAAGACGTCGATGTATTCCTTTATCAGCTGTATAACTTCTTCCCTTTCAGCTGGGGGAAGGTTGTTACTGATAAATATTGGCTTTGGCAAAAGTTTACCCCCAACATCGATCTGGATAACTTTATCTTTGGTGGAAGGTTCTCTTTGCTCGAAGCAGAATTCCCACTGCGTATCCATTTGCTGAGCCCAAGAGTCATTCTCAAATGGCTCCGAATCCTGCTCATCTGCTCCTGAGGGATCTGTCACCACCATATTTACTGATAGTGTTTGTTCGAGCGCATCAGGTGAGTCGGGGGGCGACGAGCCATTCTGGGAGGAGGAAGAGATGCCCTCGTCTGACTTAGAAGTCGCAAGGGCGGTGGCATATCCTAATCCGAAACGGGTCTGTCGATAGCGGGGGTCGCCACGTGGCGGCGTTCGTCTGCCTCTTTCGTAGTTGAGGCCTGGCTTCCGCTTTAAGTCGTAGCCCATGTTTTGCATGATCTTCAGCGCTTGAGGGCTGTATCGGTGAACCTGCATTCTCCCAATATCGTTGTCGAAAGGATCTTCCTGGGCAGTTGGTTGATTGCGCATGCGGCCGAAGACTATCGAACGCTGGCTGCTGCAGGTAGGCGGGACGATGAAGATAGAATCCTCATGTGGCCCATATGTCGTGACGACATTGGATGATGATGCCACTTCCCAGACATACGGACGGTAGGAGTTTATAGCTTCCAAGAATTTTCGTGCTATTGGTTCTACTTCGTCATGGGGAGTGGATTCCTGTTTCGGAATTTGAGCACCGATGTACCAGAAAAGAGGATATTTATTATCATCTGGAACTCTGTTCCTGGTTGCGTCTACATCAGTCGGCTGCCTGTTGTGCCGAAGGTTGATGGCCAAGGGTGGAGGCTTCCGGTTCAAAGTGATTACCAGAGGATCACTCCCTTCTCATGACTTGGTCTTGTTAAGGTGAATAGCCATAGGCTCTATGGCTCTTGGACGAGTGGTTCGTCCTTTCACTTTGATTGACAGCGGCAGTGTGGCAGAGGGCTCTTCTGGCTCTCGGATGAGTGGTTCGTCCTTTGCCTCGCCTGGCGCTTCTTCCGTGTGGGAGTACAACACGATATCGGAATAGTAGGATTCTATTCCTTTAAACGGGTTTAGGTCAGCCACCTCCGTTTGTACGGTTCCTTGTGCGTCTACATATTTAAGGCATTGATGTAGGGTTGAAGGAACGATGTTGTGGTCGTAGATCCACGGTCTTCCCAGCAAAATATTGTAGGACACCTCTGAATCGATGACGTAACATGTGGCCACCGATCCAAGGTTGCCAATCTGGATTCTCAAGCGGATCTTCCCCAATGGCTTACTTCTTCCAGCGTTGAAACCCACGATTGTAGTGGTAGTGTAAGCCAGTTCGCTGGTAGGAATTCTTAGCGGCCTGAGCAGACTGTGAGGGATGATGCTGATCGACGACCCCGGATCTATGTGAATCCGGTCGACCTCCATGGAACCGACGTACCCGGTGTAATAGAGGGGCCTGTCATGTCTGTTATGTTTTAACAGCATGTCGTCTTGAGTGAAAGTGATATTTGGGACCACCTCCACCACGCTGTGGCATTGAGGACACGCCACTGGCTCCTCATCGGGGGACTTGAGCTGGGTCAAGTATACCTCCGCCTGCATCAGTGCTTCACTCAGGGCTAGACGAGTGTCTGGGGAGAGCCTGAGTAGCTCAAAGATGGATAGCCTGGCCGGCGTATTGGCTAGTTGGGCCAGGATGTCAAATTCGTACGGCTTCTCTAAACCCTTGCTTGGAATATTTTTCACAGGTTTATCAAAGCGTACTTCTCTCTGCTTCCCCTTTTCCGCCGGAGTAGGTTTCGCAGGGCTGATGTTTTGCATGGCGGGACCTTGCTCTAAAGGTTTGGCGGCTGGAGCGTCAGCCGGTGCGCCTTCCTGACCTGCTCCGTTGTCGTTGAGGTAGGCCTTTCCCGAACGGGTTGCGGCAAATACTTTATCTTCGTTCGATGCAGAAGAAGTATTGACCATGTGGCATGGTCTGTATTTGGGGCTCTTCTTGGATGTAGGCTTAGTCGCCTTGGTCTCTTCCTCGAGCTCTGACACCAAATCTGGATGAACCCACATGATTTCGCCCTGCCAGGTGGTCAGGGGTACTAGGTCTTGATTTTAATCTCTAGAGGGAGGGAGATTGACGATGTCCATCGTAGCTCGAGAAGTGGGCGTGACACCGTTCATGACCTCTTGGGAAGGCAGATCGCCGAACCGTAGAGAGATCATATTGGCCGTGACCGCCTTCTCGGTGTTATGCAGAGTGATGGCCTTAGCATCGATCAACCCCTGGATCCTCCTCTTCAGTATGTAACACGCCTTTGTTGGGTGGTGTACGTATCTATGGAAGATGCAGTATTTGGGGTCGTCAGTACTGTCGGCTTCTTGGGGCCACCTTATCTCTGGAAGGGTGATCTTGCCGCTTTTGACGAGACACTCGAATATACTAGGGATATCGTTGTCGTCGAAAGAGTAGACTTCGACGGGCCTGGAAGTCCCGGGCTTCGTCTGCGTGGTCGCCGCCGTCTTTTGTCTAGACGTTTTGACTGTCAGAGCTTCTTTTCCCTTGGAGCTGCGAGGATGGTCGCTGCTGAGAGATGACCTTTTGCCTCTATCGGAGGCGGAGATTATGATGCCATTATCGCGCGCCTTGCGACTGTTGTCTTCGACGGCCACTGCCGAGACGACGAACGAAGGCCACTCATGGAACTGATATGGTCCTGTAAATACCGAGACCACAGGAAGGAGGTTCTTCCTGCAAATGTCTATTAACGTCGAGTTCGGAACTCCTGGAGGCATTTGTAAGGTGGCCTGACAAAAACGTTCGACGAAGGTGCGAACGTCCTCCTTTTCCCTTTGTTTGACTTCGATGAGAGAGGACATAGACATGTCCATCCCACCCTCGTAGAATCGCATGAAGAATAAAGCTTTGAAGTCTTCGAAGGAAGTAATGCAGTTGTCCGCCAAACTACGGTACCACTGATAGGCTACTCCTGAGAGGCAGCCTTTGAACACCCGAGTGAGGAGGGCGTCGTTCCCTTGTAGCAACACCGTCATCATACTGAAATAGTTCATGTATTGACTGGGCGATATTTTTCCTTCGAACAGATCTATAGTCTGGGGCTTGTACTTCGGAGGAAAAGGGACTTCTTCCCAGATAGCTGGGTAGGGTTGGTTGATTCCCAGTTTCTTGAGCTGATCTTTGTGCTTCAAGGCATCGAACTGGGCTTTCAATTCCCGTATTGCCTGTATCAGATTTTCGGTCGAAAGCGGGGCTACGGAGTGGTACGGAGTTGGTTGTATCGTAACTCCAACGGGAGGTAAGACATTCCCTGAGTGAGGAAGCGGAGGAACTGCTGACTCATGATCTAGCGCAGGCTCTTGGCCCGAGTTGGATGGTGGTAAGTTCACCCCCACACGTATCTGAGTTGGCGGGACCGATTCTTGAGCCATGGCAGTTGCGTGCTGAGCTAGCATCATCCGGTACATGTTCTCCATCGTGGATTGCATTTGTCCCAGAGATGTTTCCAGCATAGTGATGCGTTGTTCCGCATTTCCTGACGGAGAAGCTTCCTCGCGTTCATCTTCAATGGCGTAGACTCCTATTTCCCTGAGCGTCCTCGAAGGATAAGTATAGGTCGCTGCAGAAGTCGACTCTATACTCTCAGCATCTGATCTGGAAGATTGGCGACCCTAGCGTCGGAATCAGATGAGTACGAAGCCGGTTGCTGTGACCTTGCATGGGTGTTTTGGAATACCCCAGCTTCAGTGTTCCTGAGGAGGTCTTCGTATCTTCTTCGTCTCGGAGGCCCTGAGGGATGACGTCTTGAGCTCGACCCTCTTCTAGGTATGTGAGAAGCCATGTTCACGGACGCATACGCGGGATCTTCTTGAGAGTAGCTCAATCGGTCAAAAACCGGCCATTTTGCCTTAGAACAGCAACAGTCAATCATAATTTTATGACTACTACAACATTGCTCGCTAGGGGGCGTAATAGACATATTGGAAGGTCCCCTCTCCTTACGCTTCTGGATTAAGTATTTGCGCAGGTCAGGGGGAGTAGCAACTTGAGCTTGTTTTACGTCGTTGGACTTTGCCTGGCATAAATTGGAGATTCGTTCAGAGTGGCGTAAGGCCGAAGAGGTCCTCAGTTGGCCGTCAGCTTCCCGGAGGGTAGGCAGATTGCTCCTTCGCTGGCGTAACGGCCGAGGAGTCGAGTATTCCGCTGCCTGCTTCCCTTCGCAGAAATTACGGCGTTCATCTGGTTCCTCGTAGAGGTCAGATGTTGTCTGTCCTGGCGCTGAGGCATCACCAGAAGTTTGGTCTGTACCGCGCGTAGCGGAAGACTGGTTCCTACGCGTAGAGCGCAGTGGATACTTCTGGGTTAGCGCTGAGGCTTTGCCCGAAGTTTTGTCTGTACCGCGCGTAGCGGGAGACTGATTTCTACGCGTAAAGCGCAGTGGGTACTCCTGGGTTAGCGCTGAGGCTTTGCCCGAAGTTTTGTCTGTACCGCGCGTAGCGGGAGACTGATTTCTGCGCGTAAAGCGCAGTGGATACTCCTGGGTTAGCGCTGAGGCTTTGCCCGAAGTTTTGTCTGTACCGCGCGTAGCGGGAGACTGAATTTTACATGCGGGGCACGGAGGGAGCGATGCTACCACCTTATTGGTCGGAGAGATCGGAGAGATCGGAGAGTCCACAGGAACGGCGGAAGATGTCTTGGGCATCCACACTTTGTGCAGCTTCTTGTTGTCTTGGACGGAGAGAGAGTGAGAGCTACCCCCAGTCCGAAGCATGTCTTCGTAGGCAGACTGGTCGAATTGGACGACCAGTGTCTTCTTTACGGATCCCACGGATACCGTATCGTGTTGAGCAATTACTTCCTCGTCAGGAGAGAAAGACGTCCCCAGCAGAGTCGCCATCTTGTTTGTGGTATTAAACGAAAGAATGAAAGTGTATTTCAATGACAGGGTTTATACGAGACCCGTGCCCTTTGGTTTACAAACAAACTTGTACAATTTGATCCTATACGAGGACACGGGAGTACAATTTATTTAATCTGGGTATAAATTGCTATATGTGTCTGATCTGCAGTCGATCACTTTAGCCCTTGGACTACACGATGTTGAAGAAGTGCCGTAGAAGATGGGTAGCGGCTTCGAAGGTTGCGAAGGAGGGTGGATGCACGGTGCCAGAGCCGTCGACCCCTACTGTTTGCCTGAGCTCCGGACTCTTCTCTCCTTCTCTCTCTCTCTCTCTTTTTACCAATTCTTCGACCTGGTTCGATCTTCCAAATTATCAACCTTGTTCCCCATTGATAGGGGTCTCTATTTATAGAGTTTTGGTGACAGTGACCACTCCGTCGGTGTAACAACCGAGGAGTGGACAGTACAGCACCCTTTTACACAACGGTTAAAATAACCAATGCCTGCGCGTAAATGACCTTTTGAGTGAGCATGTGACGCGTGTCCAACTAAGGGGACAAAACGCGTATATCTGCTGCGAAGATCACGGCGTAGAAGCCACGTAGGTAGGTATCCCTTATGTAGAAGAGGTTGGCGTAGAAGCCAAATGACTGTCACCCCTGGCGTAGAAGACAAAATAGGCATAGAAGCTGAACAGTCGTAGAAGCCGAATGGGCATAGAAGCCGAACAGGCATAGAAGCCGAACAGGCATGGAAGCCGAATAGGCATAGAAGTCGAATGGTCATAGAGACTGAGTGGACGTTTGAAGCCGAATGAGCATAGATCCTGGATGGGCGTAGAAGCCGCTGCGTACCGTGCCAGAGTGTTGATGTGGACGTCTTCGCCGGAATTACGGCTTTCGAAGGTGTAATCAAATCTCTTACAGAGATTTGCCACCATCCTGTGCATTAAATGCGGAGACGTGTTTTGAAGGTCTGTAACCCTTCTGTGCATCCGTCGCAGACACGTGTCTTGAGGGAAACTATCACCGCTCTGTGCAATTTGACGTAGAGACGTGCCTCGGGTCATGTACGAAGTGCAGCTTTTGACGTGGCAGGCGGTTTGTCTACTGCGGAGCGTAAAACAGCTCATGTTTGCCTGTGTAAAATAGGGCGGCGTATTCCCTTGTACGGGGAAGAGCGGTTTACGCTGGGGGGACTTTGGTAACCGATGGTTTAGTGATATTTTAACCAAATCCTCTGCATTAAATGCCGAGATCCGCCATCATACTGTGGGACATGTCCCGAGGGGTCTGCCATCGTTTCCAGCCGTCGTCTGGGTAGCCGTGCAACACTTTTTGTCAGGAGTCAGAGGCCAAGTTCACTGCGTGACTTGACAGGTTCATTTCGGAGAAGACGAAGCGTTCCTCGTATGCATTAACGCTGCTTTAAGAGCGGCTAAGTTTTACGCCATGGAGGCGATGAAGAACTCTGTCTTACGCTGGAGCGGCTTGGACGTACTACACTTACGCGGATGGTCCTTTGAGCTTATACTTTATGCTGTGTTTTAGCGGAGAAAGCTCTGTTGCACGTTTGATGGCTCTGAAGGCCTCTGTTTATGCTACTCTGTATCAAGAGGCTGCATAGATCCTCCCAGCGTATTTTTCATGCTTCTACACCAATACCTGATACACTTGTCTATGCTCTCAGTTTGAACTGATCATTAATATATACACCATACTATCTATTATATACTAACTTAGTTGATTAATTACCTACTGTATAATAACTGATATAATATAGGTAACAACTATCCAACATATCTACTACTCTACTTATCTAGCTTCTAACATCTATTAAATGCCACCTTGCCAATCACCAAAACAAAACATCAAATAACACCCCTCTCCAACCTGCCATTGCTGCTACTACAACTAACAATGTGGTTATCGTTACTGCAACATTACTCACAGTTGCTGTTCCTGCAACATGATGTTGCTGAACATTACTTCACCAATAAATGCATAACAAAATGTGCACAACACCCTAGATACTTATATTACCTACATCCATATACCTATGAACATTTGCAGCCATGATTGAACCAATATAGGACTGATAACTCTTAACCTGTGCTCCAATTGAAGTCTAGACACTACACTAATTTACTCGATAGTTCCATACATTCTGAACACAACCCTCAACTGCCTTGACACCCAGGTAATCACTGCTCACACTTAATACCCCCAACCATGCTGTTGTAACTACAACACAACGAAGCCTCCCCTCTACAATACATGCACCCGCACACCTCCTGCTAAAAGCTATTGAATTTGATATTCCTCGAGTATCAAAGATACCCTAGCATTCACCTTAACCCCTTTGTAACAAATAACTCATCATACTCGAGCACCATCACCAATACCTGAACACTAACTCCCCTTGGCCTGCACCCTCTGTCACCCGTGTACTGCAAGTAAACACCAATGCTTGTTGCACATTAGATTTTCACAGTTACAATAGTTGTAGTCTGCTGCAACCTCAAGCTCAGTTCAGCACTGAATGTAATGTACTGCACTGCAAACGCACCCACATGTGCACGTATATATCCAGTCCTCACACACAGTCACCAAATACCACCACACTATCTCTTACACACAAACATAAACACACTATATATATATATATATATATATATATATATATATATATATATATATATATATAGCACAAACACACTCACTAGAAGCTTTTACACAAACACTTGGTATACGTTGATACTATACTCTATGATACGTTCTCAATAAAAACCAAAATCCCCAATATACTTCAATGATCATTCCTACACATCAAATACTTAACAATTTAGCTAATACAACTTGTTACACTAAGAATTAAAGAGAATTCATGCAAAATACCCAAAATTAGGCCCCGTGTCGCACCGTATCACAAGATACCTTGATACGGTCTATACGTATCCAATTGTGGACATGTATATAGTTTCATAACTCCGATCTAAGTCTAATTAGATCTAATTGGTCTCATGACACACAATTGATGTGTCAAATTCGTAATTCCCCCAACATGCACACAAAACTCCACATAGAACTCACATTACATAGCCAAAAAGCCTAAAACTTGTTCCTATAGGTAGTCCTATGATATGGGGTCATTCTTAATGGTCAAATGCATGATTAAGAGGCTATAATGAGAGAAAAATTCAGAAATTGCCAATTAGGAGATGGATTCCCAATGAAAATATAATTGGACACGATCCGGATATGATCTCTTCACTAATGCTCTTCCTCCTTGTGCTTCTTGCTTCTCCATGCTCTAATGCTCCTTGAGTGATGAGGATAAGAGCGAATGGAATAAATTTAGGAAGAATTGATGGAGGAATTGTATAGAAAATCAATGGAGGGAAAATGAGAAATTGGGGATCTAGAATTTGAGATCTAAAATGATGAGCAAATGCGAGAAGAGAGAGAGGAGACCCTCTATATGTGACCGGCCCCTCATTACCCCCTCTCCAAGCAATATTTAATGACCACTATGCCCCTACATGCTAACATGATGAATAATTAAGAAAGGATATTTTTGGAAGTCTCTAACTATTACAATTAAACTATTTCTTCTTAGTTAATTAGTGGGAATGGGTTCATTGGGCCTAGTCCATGTTGGCTCAATATTTGTCATGACAAGTTTAATTTAGGTCCACTAATGTCAAGTTAAATTAAATAGGCTAGCCCACTAACTAAATTAAATGCTACAAGCCTCTAATTAAATATAACACTCTAATAATTAAATAACTAATACAAGCATCAAATAAATATACATGGCCCACTAATATTAATATTATATTTCTAAAATTAAATAACTAGGCTAAATTACCAAATTATCCCTAGTTGAAAAAGTGAGGGTGATATCTTGGAACTCTAAAATGATAGGGTGATAAATGACATCGTCCAATGCCATCTAAGCACCATCATGCATCTCAGTGGATCCTCATGCAAACTCGAGCTCTGGCTGGCCTGGTACTTTAAAGAGAATGCTTCCTCCATAGCAATCAAAGAAAGCATGATACTTGCTTAGCCAGTCAATCCCAAGAACAACATTGAAGTTCGACATAGGAAAGACTAAGAGTCGAGCCTTTATCTCTACCACGAATTACTACTGAACAATATCTACAAATATGGCTAACAGGTACAACTCCTCCCCCAGTGAGAATTCTAACACAACTAAACAAGGGTGTAGTGGAAATATTGTGCTTGACAACAAAACTAGAAGGTACAAATGAGTGTGTGGTGTTTGTGGTATTAAACGAAAGGAATGAAATTATATTTCAATGACGGGGTTTATGCGAAATCCGCGCCCTTCTGTTTACAAACAAACTTGTACAATGTAATCCTATACGAGGATGTGGGAGTACAATTTATTTAATCTGGGTATAAATTGCTATAGGTGTCTGATCTGCGGTCGATCACTTTAGCCCTTGGACCACACGATGTTGAAGAAGTGCCGTGGAAGACAGGTAGCAGCTTCGAAGGTTACAGAAGAGGTTGGACGCACGAGGCCAAGGTCGTCGATCCCTGCTCTTTGCCTGCTCTCCGGGCTCTCTCCCTCTCTCTCTCTCTCTCCTTGGACGATAATTCTCTCCTGGATGATAATTCTTTTTATTTTTCTCTTCCTCCTTTTTTCCCCATTGATAGGGGTCTCTATTTATAGAGTTTTGGTGACAGTGACCACTCCGTCGGTGTAAAAACCGAGGAGTGGAAAGTACAACACCCTTTTATACAACGGTTAAAGTAACCAATGCCTGCGTATGGATGATCTTTTGAATGAGCGTATGACGCGGGTCCAACTAAGGGAACACAACGCGTACTATTGCTACGAAGATCACGGCGTAAGAGCCACGCAGGTAGGTATCCCGTGTGTAGAAACGGTTGGCGTAGAAGCCAAATGACTGTCACCCTGGCACAGAGGCCAGATAGGCATAGAAGCCGGATAGGCGTAGGAGCCGGAGAGGCGTTGAAGCCGGATAGGCGTAGGAGCCGGAGAGGCGTTGAAGCCGGATAGGCGTAGGAGCCGGACAGGCGTTGAAGCCGGAGAGGCGTTAAGAGCCGAAGGGGCACAGGTCTTGAATGGGCGTAGAAGCCGCTGCGTTCCGTGCCCGAGTGCTGTCGGGGACGTCTTAGCCGGAATCACGACTTTCGAAGATGTAATCAAATCTTCTACAGAGATTTGCCATCATCCTGTGCATTAAATGCGAAGACGTGTTTCGAAGGTCTGCAGCCCTTCTGTGCATCCGTTGCAGAGACGTGCCTTGACTGAACCTGTCACCGCTCCGTGCAATTAGACGTAGAGACGTGCCTCGAGCCCCGTACGATGTGCAGCTTTTGACGTGGCAGGCGGTTTGTCTACTGCGGAGCGTAAACCGGCTTATGCCTGCCTGTGTAAAACAATGCAGCGTATTCCTTTGTGCGAAAAAGAGCAGTTTATGTTGAGGGGACGTCAGTAAACGACGGTTCAGTGGTATCTTAACCCAATCCTCTATATTAAATGCAGGGATCCGCCATCATACTGTGGTGTGCGTCCCGAGGGGTCTGTGCCTGTTTCCAGCCGTCGTCTGGGTCGCCATGCAGCACTTTTTGTCAGGAGTCAGAGGCCAGGTTCACTGCGTGACTTGACAGGTTCATTTCGGGGAAGACGAAGCGTTCCTCGTACGCTATTTTAACGCTGCTTTGAGAGCGGCTAAGTTTTTACGCCCTGGAGGCGATGGGGGGGGGGTCCCGTCTACGCCGAAGCGGTTTTGGACGCACTGCACCCTTGAGCTCTTACGCCTGATGGCACTGAAGGCCTTTGTTTGCGCTGCTCTGTATCAATACGCCGCGTAGCTTTTGCCAGCATATTTTTCATGCTTCTACAAGACCCCCTTCAAAGCTTTTAAAATCCTTTGGAATTTGAAATGCTTTGAATGAAGCATGAATGGCCCCTCGTGACTCGAAACGTTTCTGAATGGAGCATTGAAACGGTCGGTGCGGCCTTTATGGCGGATTTATTGGGGACCGCTGTGATCTCTTTTGCCTATAAAAAGGCGGGGGGTTAACCTGTTTCCCCATATTCCCACCACCATGCTAAAATGATCGCCGGAGTTCGTCGGGTCGATCTGAGGAAGAAGGAGATCATGTTCTTCCAGCATGTTGGGAGCCGAAAAAGACGGCATCTTCGAGCAAGTGTCCACTGCAGCGATGGATCATGGAAGGATATCTTAGCCTCCCTTGCTCGGGATAATCAGCAACTTTGTATGGCGTTGCACCAGGGGAGAGGAAGGGCCGCAATAGACCATGCCGCCTGCAAGCGGCGTCTTCTTCCGTTGTCTCCGGGGACGAGAGTAGATAGACCGGCTCCGTCCGAGATCGAGTTGGGAGAAATATCCCAATGCGATCTGTCATGGCGCTGTAGGCAGGAAAGAAGTCTGTAATCTGCCTTCTGTTGGAGTATGGGTCTGTGCCCATTCTGTATCCTCCTGCCACTATCATCTTCTTTGTTCATGGCTGCGGTAGCCGATGAACTGCTGGAGAAGATGGATGAAGAATTGATGCCTAGCGAGAACCTGTCAGTACAGCTTCTGGGCAATCTTCAGACGACGATGAGAAAACCTCTAATAGAGGCATTTTCCCTCATATGTAACCATGAAAAGTGAAGAGAAAACCCCTGTAGACAGGGTTTCCCTCACATGTAATCATGATTTTAATCTTCAATAAAGTCGTCTTTTCTTCATATGATCACTTGCCATACGTTGCTGTGAAGTCTGAATGTGTGCAGCTTCGACACGTCTGATACTTTACGCGACCCTGTATAGAGAGTACTAGGTTCTGTCCTGTTCTTTACGTGCAGCGGATAGTGCATAGAGCGCTGCTTTAGCATTTTGAACACTTAGAACTGTCCTGTTGCTAGGGCTAAGGAACCGCGTAGAGTTCTGAACTACTGCTTCTGATGAGCAGAACTTTGTTCAGTCTTCGTCTTCAAGAATGATCTCTCGGAACTCCCTTGAAACAGGGTCGAGGATTCTGGCTGAGCTTTGTCATCTTTGACAGACGAGATATTCAGACTGGAGTCCGGATGAACCTCCTATTTTGGGACCCGAAAAGAGTAATTTCTTAATGGTTGTACTCTGTCCGTTTTGGGTACTTGGGGTCAAGAACGAGTATCTTCTGTGTGAACTCTTTGCACTTGACCGGGTCGGGGACTGTTTTGGATAAGCGGAAAGTCGCGGAGTGCGAAATCCTCAGCCTGTAGCGTCTGGGCGTAAGACACCATTGAGCGCGAAGTCGTAGACTTGTGGTTCCTGAGCGTGAAGTCGTAGGTTTGTCGCGTCTCGAGCGTAAAAGCTACCGAGCACAAAGGCATCCGGGCGAGAAAAACCATAGACTTATAGCTGCTTGAACATAAAGCCGTAGAATCGTTGCTGTTGAGTGTAGAAAGCTCCTTTAGCGTAGGACTTGTGGATCTGTAGCTCCTGAAAAGAGAATTTTTTCGAGCGTGAAGTTCTGCGGATCTGTTACTTCTGAGCGTGAACTGAGCGCCACCGAGCGTGAGATCATCGATTTGGTATCTGCTGAGCGTAAAGCCGTAGGTTTGTCGCCTCTCGAGCGTAAAAGCTACCGAGCACAAAGGCATCCGGGCGAGAAAAACCATAGACTTGTAGCTTGCGAGCGTAAAATCGTAGATCTGTTGCTGTCTAGCGTAGAAAGCTCCTTTAGCGTAGAACTGCTGAACTGTCTTGCGCGAAGAATTTTTCGAATTCGCTGACTGTCCGTCTTTTGAGGTTAGAGGTTTGACGTAGCACCCAATCATATTCGACTATTAATGTGAGACTTGGTTAGGGTCTCGAGGAGTCCGTCCGAGGATTCGAGGAGTCGATCCGGACTCTATATATATCCCAAGCTTTGGAGAGAGAAACTTTTCATCCGCCTTCTGCGAACGAGAGTTCTTGATTGTTCGAGCTTTTCTCCTTCATCCCTTCTCTGAGCACTTCGAGCTTTCAGAAATGGCGACGAAACAAACCTCCTCCGCTAAGGGAAAGAGCATAGGTTCTTCTTCTTCTCCCACTGCCCCAGCGAGGGAGTCTTCGGTCGGGCAAGGTGGACTTCCTTCCGGGAGTATCCCGCCGACGGGCAGCGCACCCGGTCTGAGAGGTAGATCCTTTGGGGTGACAAGAATAACGAAAATCCTTCGCACACGTTGAACGTGACCGCGCTAGGTCGCCTTCTGTGCTGATAGCCTCTTCTGAGGAAGATGATGCACGGAGACGTTTTCATCTTTTACGCCCACATTTCTCGTGTGCTAGCGTAAATGCGCCATATTTTCGTAGTTTCGAGCGTAAAAGCTCTGGCTACCGAAAACTGGCGTATGTCGTAAAATAAGCATTTTACGTTTGTGGAGGGGACTCCCGACGTATAATAACCGAATTTGTACAATCCTGGCGTAGAGCACAGTTTGTCGTTTCTTTGGTTTTGTATGTTTATGCAAGATTTTTGTAATGACATACTTTCTTTGCACCTTTGTAGTTAACCTGGGTAAGTCTCCGCTGACCGAGGTGATGGGTTCCTCCGCCGGGATGCTGCACTCGAACTACCTGGAGGACTTGTCCCACGTGGCATTTCCCCTCTCCGGATCCCAGTATCCTGAGGGAAGGGGATTTTTGTTGGCGGCTCAGGGCGAGCGGGCACTGCTGAGTATGATCAATGGGGAGCCCCTGACGTATGTAGACGAAGAGCGGTACGTAAAGTCGGCTTTCCTTTTCGGGGACATGATCGACAAGCGGTCCCAGACGAAGCCTAAGAGGGAACCTTGGGTCTTTGCTATCGAGAGCTTGGTTCTGTACCTGCCGACGATGCCGAGGGATTATCCCATCTCGGCTTTCTCCCATGCCACTCATCCCAGAAAGATATCGTGGACGTTGACTCCCGACCTTCATGGCAAGCCGGGGAAGATCTTTCATCAGAAAGGAGCTGACCAGGGATCGTTTGTCAGTCGTCCTTCTGGTCCTGTGACATTGTTCCGAGGATTGTACCCGGGTGGCGTCCCGAGCGAAGACAGCTCTGTGATCCAGTCGGTCCAACTGTCGACTTTCTGCAACAGCTTCCTGGGACGAGGTGGGGTGTACCCCAAGGAGAATCCTCGGTGTAATGGGTGGGTCACCCCAGCAAACCTCCGATGGACCAGCCTAGTTAACTGGGCCTTGAAGCGCTTTCGGCAAGAGCTAGAGGGCATTGGACTGTATGCCGCTGTGAGCGCGACGAGAGTCGGGTTGCCTCCCAACCCTAATTTGTTCTTGGCACTGATGGAGCGATACGTTTCGCTCACTGGGACCTTTGCCACTCCACTGGGGGAGTTGGGATTGGCCCTTCATGAGATGGCGATTGTCTCGAGGCTGCCGATGGGGGATACCCCGTATGAAGAGTATGTTCCCACCAACCGGGAGTTGGGGGATTCGGACCCTCGGGTGGCGGATGTGTATCAGGAGCTGATGTGCCAATATCTCGCCTGCACCGCTTTTTACAACGAGCCCTCTGGTTTGGCCCACACTACCAAGTGGATGTCCTACCTTTTCTTCCACCGAGCTAGAGCTGCCAGGTTGGAGAAAGTTTTGAGGGGCAAGAATGAGCCCGTGAACTGTTTGGGCGTGCTTAGTGCCCAGGTCGTGGATGGCCTTATGGAGGAGGCCAAAGCTTCGGACCAGATCCTCGTTGAGAGGGTAGGAAAGTACCCCGCAGGTACTACGGCCCGTAGTTACCTGAGGCGCTGTCGCGGGTCTCTATCCAAGGAAGCCCAGCTGGCTGGTTTCCTCTCGTTATGGCTGCGTCGAGTAGTAGTGCCTGGTACTGCGTCCGCGGACCGCATTCACCGGAACATCTTGTGGCCGGCAGTGCGCCTGGTGTTCGGGGCAAGACTGGGCTTGCTTCCTGCCATGGTGTGCCGTATACAGGCGGGCTTGAGAGCTCTGACCGATGGGTTGCTTGCTGATGAAGCCCGGCGTGAGAGTTTTCCCAGGGTGGAATTACCATACCTGTATCTGATGGGTTGGTTAATTCTCCACAATCCCCGGGTGATGTCTCCTGGCTCTGGTAGCAGCTCAGGGGGAAATTTCTTGTTGAACTACAAGGATTCTCCCTGGAACGTGGACACCGTTCTAGATTGTCGGCTGGCATTGAACCTCAGCCATGGCTGGAAGTTCCTCTGTACTCTCCCTCCCGTAGATCGCCATCAATTAGGGATGAGGCTTGAGGACTCGGGTAGAGAGAAGACCGATCTTTCTCCGGAGGCTTTTAATTGGCTGGTCTGCATTAGACCCTCCCATCTCCTGTACAGGAGTGAAGACCATTGCTTCTTCGAGCCTTATTTGCCTAGTCGGTTCGCCAGGCAATTTGGGTACGGCCAGCTGCACGTGGGCAATGCCGTCACCAGCTTCAGGTCCAGAGGCGGGCTCATTGATGGAGCCAGAGGATGGCGGTATTTCACCACGGGTTGCACTGGAGCAGCCTTCGTCGTGCCGGATGTCACCCCCTCTACGGAGCTGCGCATCCTTCATTCTTACGCCCAGTTTTACGTGGCGATCAACACCTTCCACCGCGATTTCGACATACGCGGAAGTCTTAGGGTGTCCTCTCCCATTGCCGGGGGAGGAGTTGAAGTTCCCTCGGTTTCTCCCGATGAGGGTGAGGAGTTTGATACCCCGGATGAACCCCTGGAGTCGATGCCGGGGTGTGAAGTGCCTCCGCCTGCGGGGGCTTTGGTAGTTCCTCAGAAGCGAAGGGCGCCTGCTCCTAAGGAGGCTTCTGCTCGTAAGAGGAGGAAGGAGACAGTTGCTCATCCTTTCCGCATTCTTGGTGTTGAAGCTACCGGGAGTGGGCCTACATCTCCCCATGTCGGGGATGAGTCTTTGGCTGGAGGTTCCTCGCCTTTTAGAGAGGGACCCTCTATGGTTTCAGTTGGCGGCGCCGGAGGATCTTCGCTAGGGGTCGCTGCTGTGGCTACTGCTCCGGGTAGTGGAACGAGATCGCCTAGGTGGCCATGGCAGATGGGAGGATCCTTCCCTGGACCCGCAACGGATGAAGCTCCTGCTGTGCCTAGCGAGATTCCAGTTGACGAACCTCGACCGCGTCTTGGTGGAGACTTGGAGGAATTGCGGGCGATGTCAGTTGGTCCACCTCCTTCCCCAGGTATGATAGTTCGCATTGCGTCCTTAGAGCGAGGTTTAGCTGCCTCGGCTGCAGATGCGCCATATATACCATTGGCCCCGGGTAAATGTCATTTTCATGTCTCCTTTTAGAAAGGTTACCGTTGTACTGATGTCGACTTTCGGGTTCTTTCTTCTCAGGGGATGGAGCCCACGGGGAGTGTAGCATTGAGCCGCCTTCCGGCTCTGCTCCGGCCCCTGGTGGTGATACGGAGGCACCTGATCCTGAGGAGGAAACACCTTCGGGGGCTAGCTCGCCCGGAGTGGTTTCGTCGCCTCGAGAGGAGGATGAGCCTGTCACCGTGACCTTGCCTTCGGTCGCACCAACCGTCGAGGCGGCAGCAGTGGCTACCTCGTCTGCAATCGTCTCTGGTGGGGGACTCGCTGATATCGCGGTCTCTCCTGGCGTTCAGTCGGGTTTAGTTGCGCTGACTGAGCAACATACCAGCCTCTTTTACACCGGTTTGGGAGCGATGATATCAATGGTGTTGGTGAAGAGTCTGGATTTCGAGTGCCTGAAGAGAACTGCCCAGTTCTCGATCGGGGTTGTCAGGGAGTTCGGCGATTCCGGGGGAGCCGATGCCCTGGAGGCGATGGTTAATGGTTTAGAACAACCCATTAACGAGTATTTGCGGTTGGCTCAGGGCAGTCTTGATGCTGAGGCCCAGACCAGATACGGTCTTATGACTGCGCATCTTGCCAAACGGATGGAAGACCTGAAGGAACTCCTTCGAACTCGCCAGCTGGAGGCGATTCAGAGAAAAGCCGCCGTGGATGAGATCCTCGCCCTCCAGACAACGTGCCAATCCGAGCACGAGGGGAATGTAGCGAGGATTCACAGGTTGAGGGAGAAACTCGCTCAGGCAGAAGAGTGGGCTTCCCAGTCGTTGGCAGGCTTGGATGTGGTGGCCGGTCGACTGAGCACAGCGCGGCGGGATCTGGATTGCGCGGAAGGTGCCTGTGCGGGCGTGCGTCGGACGATAGCTGAGCTGTCCCATTCGAGTGACAACGAGGCACTGCTGGAGCGGGCCCGTGCTGATGCTCTGGCCATTAGGGACGAGAGGATGGCCGTGCTAGCGCGGCAGATCCGTGACATGACTGCTCCGCCGCAATGATGTACTCTCTCCTTTTTTTTTTTGCTTTCCCAGATGTAATTTTGTTCTTTCTTGGGAATAAAAAGAGACTTTTTCCTAACTTTGGACCCATCATTTCGGAATGTAAATGACAGGTTAGGGCGAGGGTGGTATCAGAGGTAGTATGGATGTGATAAACTCTCGGTAAACTTCAGCAGGGCACGTCTATCCAGAGGTCATACGGACATGATAGAACGTGCTTTGGCCAAGTTTTTGTAGGTAAAGTACTATCAGAGGTGAGATAGACGTGATAGGCTTTACTAGAGTTTACAGCTCAGAGGTAATATGGACATAGCTGTTTTGTGGGCCTATTACTTGTTGTGCACCTAGGTGCAAGTAAATAGGTTTGAGGACAAGCCCTGCTAGAGGTAATATGGACGTAGCAGATTTTGTGGACCTAACACCACTGGCGTACTTAGATTTAGTACGGGTGTTAGTTGAAGTGACGATCGATATCAGAGGTGATAATCGATGGTCAGAATCTTGGAAAGCCTGTTCAGAGGTGATATGGACATGGCAGATTCTCCAAGGAAATACAGTTCAGAGGTGATATGGACATGACTGATTTGTGGGCCTATTGCTTTTTGCGCACCTAGGTGCAAGTAATAGGTTTGAGGACAAGCCCTGCTAGAGGTAATATGGACGTAGCAGATTTTGTGGACCTAACACCACTGGCGTACTTAGATTTAGTACGGGTGTTAGTTGAAGTGACGATCGATATCAGAGGTGATAATCGATGGTCAGAATCTTGGAAAGCCTGTTCAGAGGTGATATGGACACGGCAGATTCTCCAAGGAAATACAGTTCAGAGGTAATATGGACATGACTGATTTGTGGGCCTATTGCTTTTTGTGCACCTAGGTGCAAGTAATAGGTTTGAGGACAAGCCCTGCTAGAGGTAATATGGACGTAGCAGATTTTGTGGACCTAACACCACTGGCGTACTTAGATTTAGTACGGGTGTTAGTTGAAGTGACGATCGATATCAGAGGTGATAATCGATGGTCAGAATCTTGGAAAGCCTGTTCAGAGGTGATATGGACATGGCAGATTCTCCAAGGAAATACAGTTCAGAGGTGATATGGACATGACTGATTTGTGGGCCTATACTAGTTTCTTCTTTGAAGTAGTTTCGTCGGATTACAAGAATCTCGCCGTATTCCTCCCGAGTGGAGGAGATTAGGCGTAGTACTTCTTCAGGAATTTGCCGTTGATAGGAGCCATTAATAGGTCTCCATTGGGCTGGGCTAGTCTGTAGGCTCCGTTCGAGAATGTTGTCTCGATCACATAAGGGCCTTCCCACTTGGGCTGGAATTTGCCTTTACTCCTGTGAGTAAGAATCATCGGCCTTCTTACGGCTAAAACTAGCTCGCCGACTTTGAACACCCTTTCCTTTACTTTACGATTAAAAGCTCTGAAAATGCGTGCTTGGTAGAGCGCGATGCGCTGTTGAGCTTGGAGGCGTTTCTCGTCTAATCCTTCTAGCTCCTGAAGCCTTAACAGGTCATTCTTTTCTTGAGTCAGCCCGTTAGCCACGGCTATCCTGAGCGACGGGATCTGGATTTCAATGGGGAGAACTACCTCGCTCCCGTATACCAGTGAGAATGGGGTACAGCCTGTCGGCGTTTGTACCGTTGTGCGGTATGCCCAGAGACATTCGCCCAGCTTTTCGTTCCAATCTCTTTTGTTTGAAGAGACGAACTTCTTCAAGAGTTTGATAATGGTTTTATTGAAAGCTTCCGCCAAACCATTAGCAGCTGGATAGTATGCCGTAGAGGCGATATTGTGTATTCGATTTTTATCGCAAAATCGATGAAACGCTTGGCTGATGAACTGGGGCCCGTTGTCATGGATTATCCTTCGGGGGACCCCGAAGCGATAAATGACGTGATGCTTGATGAAGCTGATCACATTAGACGCCTTTACCTCAGCAAAAGGGATTGCCTCTGCCCATTTGGAGAAGTAGTCCGTGATGGCCAGTATGAACTGGTGACCTCGGAAAGAAGACGGGTGAATGGGACCAATGACGTCCATACCCCATGCTTCGAAAGGCCAGGATGCAACTGTAGGATGCAGATGCTCAGATGGTCGGTGTATGAAGTCTGCGTGAATCTGACAGGCTCTGCATTGTCTTGCATACCGTATCGCATCTGTGATCATAGTAGGCCAATAATAGCCCATTCTCCTTATACGATCCTGTAGCTTAGGACCGGGTTGGTGTGCTCCGCATACGCCGTCGTGAGCTTCCCGGATAATCTGCTGTGCTTCGTCGTTAGACAGACATCTCAACAGTAATCCGTCGTAGGTCCGGCGATATAGGCATTGTGCAGATGCATCGTAATAGAAGCGTAATGATCGTCGCTTGATGGACATTGCTCCTTTGGGGTCCTCCGGCAAGATTCCGTATGCGACGAAATCTATGAAGGGACTTCTCCAGTCTTTTCCGGGGAGATCTGTGTTCACAGCATGGCTGTGTCCTATGTGAAGGTTGTTCTTCACACAGAATAAGTCTCTGTTAAGAAGGATTACCGAATCCTGCCTTCTTATAGGAGTGGCTAAGTCTGCGGCTAGACTGGCCAGGGCATCGGCTTCCAGATTCTGAGACCGAGGTACATGCTCCAGGAAGAATCCTTTGAAGGTCATGGCTATCTCGACCGTTGCTTGGTGGTAGGGGATGAGGTCTGAATTCCGGACTTCATATATCCCTCTGACTTGATTGACGATAAGCAGAGAGTCACCGAAAGCTTCCAGGGATTCGACCCCCAGCTCTTTGGCGGCTCGGAGCCCGATTAACAGAGCGTTGTATTCTGCCACATTGTTGGAGCAGGGCTCGCTAAGAGAATATGCTCGGTAGATGACGAGCTGATCAGGAGTGACCAGGACGACTCCTACTCCTGAGACGATGTTTCCCTTGGGACCGGTTCTGGAGGCCCCATCGAAGAAGAGTTGCCATGCGTCGGTCTCCATTGCGGAGTTACATTCTGCAACTTCGTCGAGAATGTCCTCGTATAACTTGGAGGACTCCGGGATCGGATGGGCAGCTAGGAAGTCAGCCAGTGCTTGGCCTTTAATGGACTTCTGCAGTACGTACACCATGTCATATGGCGTTAATAGCATCGCCCAAGTCGCGAGCCGGGAGTTAAGAACACTCGGTTTGCTCATTAGTACCCTCAGAGGGTTGATCCTGGAGATAATATGAATGGTCTGTCCGGTGACATAGTGTCGTGTCTTCTGGACGGCGAACATCAGAGCCAAGCATTCCTTCTCCACTGGGTTATACCGGTGCTCGGCCCCGACCATCATCCTGCTGAGGTAGTAGATAGCTTGTTCATGCCCCATGTCATTCTTCTGTGCAAGAAGAGCTCCTAGTGAATGATCCATTGCTCGAACGTACAGCAAGAATGGTTTTCCCATGACGGGAGGTGCCAGAACTGGCGGACTGGTGAGGTAGCGTTTGATGTCTCCGAACGCCTGCTGACAGGTTTCGTCCCACACGAAAGATACACCTTTCTTCATGAGGTGAGAAAAAGGCTGACATCTCCCCGAGAGGTTTGGATATGAATTGCCGGATATAGGCCAGACGGCCTTGAAATCCCCGGAGTTCCCTCAGATTACGGGGTGGTCGCATTTGTGGGCTTAACATTACTAGGGTACTTGGGGCTAAGTACGAATGTTAAGTTTAGACGACGTCCGATGATAACTAATAGCCGAAAGTTTATTCAGAGGTAGTGATAAAATTTTTGCTATATAGTGTTTTTCTCGAGTGGGGGTAGGCCTGTAGGGTCCACTGGGGAGACTTTCAGGGGTTCACCATTCCGTACCAGAAAGGTGAGCCCTGCTCACGATGGTCGTTTCCTCGTTCATAGGTGCAAGGTGATGACCTTGTCATCTATCAGCTCCTGAATTCTTCTTTTTAACAAACGGCAGGCCTTCGTAGGGTGATGAACATACTGATGGAAGAGACAGTAATCCGGGTTATTGACTTCGCCGGTGCTCTCGGGATATCTGACGTTCGGAACCCGGAGTTTGTTTGCTTTTGTCAACATATTGAAGATTTCAACGATGTCGTCTTCTTTGAAGGAAAAAGTCTCTTTCAGTTTTCGCGATCCGGATGCCTGAGCCTTTTGATCTTCCGGGTCAGCTGTCCTTGCTGTACTGTATCTGGACTTCGGGCGGGTTCGTCCTCCTGTTTTGTCGCTCCTGGAGGTCGGTTTGGAAGGACCCATTTCTGGTTTTACAGGACTATCCTTTGGAAGTTCGGAGCGTGCAGGGGGTGCAGTATACCCTAACCCGAAACGAGTTTGTCGATAGCAAGGACTACTATGTAACGGCGTTCGTCTGCCTTTTCCATAATTGAGGCCCTGCTTCGTCTCTAAATCGTAACCCATGTTCTGTATGATCTTCAGAGCTTGAGAGCTATACCTATGGATTTGCATTTTTTCCTTCTTTAGACTCCCGGAAATCTTCTTGTACCATCGGACCGCCCTGTCTGCGGATGAAGACTATTGGACGCCGGTAGTCATGAGTTGAGGGGACAATAAAGTTCCCGTACGGTTCATACATCGTAATGACATTGGGTGGCGATGCGTCCTCCCACACGATCTCTCTCCGTCCGCCGCCTAGGGGCTCTGGATCCTGTTCATGACTCCCGTTTTTGCGTCTCTGGATCAGACGTGTACGTAGGTCAGGAGGAGTTGACGGTGACCTGTCCCTTTCGTTTCCATCTGCGGACACGCGGGGGTCGGGCACCAAGGTTCTTGCCGTGCCACCTGTGTACAACAGGCTGGCAGTCTGGGTGGCGGACAATCCTCTGGGGGGACGTCCTTCCGCAACCTGGACTTGTTTCACGCCGAAGGGCTTTCCCTGGCGTGATTCGGAGATTCGCTCCGACTGGCATAAAGCTGGAGAGATCCTCAGTCGGCCGTCGTTTTCTTGCGTAATTTGGAGGGTAGGCATTCTGTTCCTTCGCTGGCGTGAAGGCCGAGAGGTTAAGTAGCCTGCCGCTTGCTTTCCTTCGCGGAGATCACAGCGCTCATCTGGTTTATCGTAGAGGTTAGATGATGTCTTGCGCGTGGAGCGAGATCTGTTCTTCTGTCTTGGCACCGAGGCACCATCGGAAGTTCTGTCTGTACCGCGCGGAGCGGGAGACAGATTTCTACGCGTAAAGCGCAGTGAAGGCTTCTGGGTTAGCGCTGAGGCTTCGCTCGAAGTTTTGTCTTTATCGCGCGTAGCGGGAGACTGTTTCCTACGCGTAAAGCGCAGTGGATTCTTCGGGGTTAGCGCTAAGGCTTCGCCCGAAGTTTTGTCTGTACCGCGCGTAGCGGGAGACTGAATTTTACGTGCGGGACACGGAGGGAGCGTCGCTACAACCTCGTTGGCCGAAGAGATCGGAGAGATCGGAGAGATCGGAGAGTCCGGAGAGATCGGAGAGTCCACAGGAATAGTAGAGGATGTCTTGGGCATCCACACATTGCGCAGCTTCCTGTTATCCTGGACGGAGAGAGGGCGAGAGCTACCCTCGGCTCGAAGCATGTCTTCGTAGGCTGACTGGTCAAAATGAACGACCAACGTCCTCTTCACGGTTCCCACGGATACCGTATCGTGTTGAGCAATTACTTCCTCGTCAGAAGAGAAAGATGTCCCCAGCAGAGTCGCCATCTTGTTTGTGGTATTAAACGAAAGGAATGAAATTGTATTTCAATGACGGAGTTTATGCGAAACCCGCGCCCTTCTGTTTACAAACAAACTTGTACAATGTAATCCTATACGAGGATGTGGGAGTACAATTTATTTAATCTGGGTATCAATTGCTATAGGTGTCTGATCTGCGGTCGATCACTTTAGCCCTTGGACCACATGATGTTGAAGAAGTGCCGTGGAAGACAGGTAGCAGCTTCGAAGGTTGCAGAAGAGGTTGGACGCACGAGGCCAAGGTCGTCGATCCCTGCTCTTTGCCTGCTCTCCGGGCTCTCTCCCTCTCTCTCTCTCTCTCTCTCCTTGGACGATAATTCTCTCCTGGATGATAATTCTTTTTGTTTTTCTCTCCCTCCTTTTTTCCCCATTGATAGGGGTCTCTATTTATAGAGTTTTGGTGACAGTGACCACTCCGTCGGTGTAAAAACCGAGGAGTGGGAAGTACAACACCCTTTTATACAACAGTTAAAGTAACCAATGCCTGCGTATGGATGATCTTTTGAATGAGCGTATGACGTGGGTTCAACTAAGGGAACACAACGCGTACTATTGCTACGAAGATCACGGCGTAAGAGCCACGCAGGTAGGTATCCCGTGTGTAGAAACGGTTGGCGTAGAAGCCGAATGACTGTCACCCTGGCACAGAGGCCAGATAGGCACAGAAGCCGGATAGGTGTAGAAGCCGGATAGGCATAGAAGCCGGATAGGCATTGAAGCCGGATAGGCGTAGGAGCCGGAGAGGCGTTGAAGCCGGATAGGCGTAGGAGCCGGAGAGGTATTGAAGCCGGATAGGCGTAGGAGCCGGAGAGGCGTTGAAGCCGGATAGGCGTAGGAGCCGGACAGGCGTTGAAGCCGGAGAGGCGTTGAGAGCCGAAGGGGCACAGGTCTTGAATGGGCGTAGAAGCCGCTGCGTTCCGTGCCCGAGTGCTGTCGGGGACGTCTTAGCCGGAATCACGGCTTTCGAAGATGTAATCAAATCTTCTACAGAGATTTGCCATCATCCTGTGCATTAAATGCGAAGACGTGTTTCGAAGGTCTGCAGCCCTTCTGTGCTTCCGTTGCAGAGACGTGCCTTGACTGAACCTGTCACCGCTCCGTGCAATTAGACATAGAGACGTGTCTCGAGCCCCGTACGATGTACAGCTTTTGACGTGGCAGGCGGTTTGTCTACTGCGGAGCGTAAACCGGCTTATGCCTGCCTGTGTAAAATAATGCAGCGTATTCCTCTGTGCGAAAAAGAGCGGTTTATGCTGAGGGGACGTCAGTAAACGACGGTTCGGTGGTATCTTAACCCAATCCTCTGCATTAAATGCAGGGATCCGCCATCATACTGTGGTGTGCGTCCCGAGGGGTCTGTGCCTGTTTCCAGCCGTCGTCTGGGTCGCCGTGCAGCACTTTTTGTCAGGAATCAGAGGCCAGGTTCACTGCGTGACTTGACAGGTTCATTTCGGGGAAGACGAAGCATTCCTCGTACGCTATTTTAACGCTGCTTTGAGAGCGGCTGAGTTTTTACGCCCTGGAGGCGATGGGGGGGTCCCGTCTACGCCGAAGCGGTTTTGGACGCGCTGCACCCTTGAGCTCTTACGCCTGATGGCACTGAAGGCCTTTGTTTGCGCTGCTCTGTATCAATACGCCGCGTAGCTTTTTCCAGCGTATTTTTTATGCTTCTACATGTGGCTCCCGTATCAAATAATGTCACTGCAGAAAAAGTAGAAACAAGAGTAATACCTGCTATAACATCAATCTCCTGCTTCGTGTCATCCATCTCCATAGCAAAGCCTGCCCAAACCTCTGAGGAGGTCCTTGTGGCCTGGCCCTCATAAACTGGTCCTCCTGCGTAGGTAGCGGTGGTCCTTGTTAAAATCTTTCGCCTGCTGGAGGTCGAGGTGCTCCTACTCCTAGCGCTCCTGGTCTCGACATCAGCTGAGCTGGTCGCGGTGCCGGAAGTGCTGGCCTCTGCATCGGCTGAGGAAGTGCCAAGACCTGCTATACCAGACAGTCCCTCACTGAATTTTGTCCTGATCCGCATCTCAAATACTGGCCTAAAAGAACTCGACAATCTCTCTGAATATGCCCTAATTTCCCATAATAATGGAAAATAGGCTTCTCTCGGGGCTGATAAGGCCCTTCTCTTTGCTGATGTTGCTGATGTGCCAAGGGATGTCTAATAGGTCCGCCCTGGGGCACTCTAGCGGGTGTTACTGCTGGTGTGGGGCATCTCTGCATCTGATGTGTCTCCTTCAAAAGGAGCTCCTGACTTCTTGCTTCTTTCAAAATGGCCACCTGGGATATCCTTGACTGTGTAGTAGTGAACCTCATAATATCGGGTGATAGCCCATTATGGAATCTCTTGGCTTTCTCCAGCTCTGTAGGAATCAAAATCTCACCAAAGCGACTCAGTCTGCTAACTCTGCTCCATACTGATCTACTGTCATACTCTCCTGTTTGAGATGAAGGAACTTGTTACAGAGAATATCTCGAACATTTGTGGAGAAAATCTCTCGTTGAAGAGTTCGCAGAACTCCTCCCACGTCTAGTCGGGTCCATATTGCCTTTGCTCGACCTTCCACCAGTGGTGGACGTTATCCTCAAGCAAAAGGTCTATTGATGTCATCCATAGGTCCACTGGTAACTGCGATGCCTTCAGTAACTTCTTGGTGCTGATTAGCCACTCGGAGACCTCCAGCGGAGTCTCCGTACCTCGAAAGTACTTTTGGTTCATCTGAGTGAAACCCTTGACATTGCCCTCATAAGGTCGTGGTGCTGGGACTGGTACTGGTACAAGGGCTAGTGATCTGTTCATTGCAGCTATAAGAGCCTGTCTCAGCAGCTCAGTCTGCTGCCACTAAGCCTGCAATATAGCCTGTATGAACTTGGTCGAGGTAACATTTCCGTTAGGGTACAAAAACTATGGAAGGGGCACAAAGGATATCTACGGGGCGAACTGAGGCAAAAACTGGGGTGGCAGTGGTGGCATACTCCCACCTTGGGGATTTGCAGTCTGCTATAGTTGATGCTCCACTAGAGGTATTAGAGTCTGAGTGTTCGTCTGAACCGATGGGGGGTGTCTGGCCTACCAGTGGTGGTTGTTCCGGTTGTAGTGGTGTAGTCGGGGACATCGTCGATGAAGGCAAAATTCTATATTCCTCTTGAGTTGTTGTGTCGCCTATTGTGATGGCGAGGGGAGCAATACGTCCATTAAGAGGATTCATCTTGCTGGCACAAAGATAATGACAATGTTAGAATAAGTTCAAGGTAGATGCAAATCAAGCAGTCAAAGAGAGTACAAACTTAGAATTCATAAGAGGTGCTAAAAAAGTGGATAAGATCCTATACTCTAATCCTATTTGCAGGCTTGCTCGGTACAGTAACGTAACTGAAACAATATACTCTTGACCTGTATGGGCCACCACAAAAATATGTCACGCCCCAGTCCCAAAATACGTAGTATGCCAGCCATATGTATATGACACTCCAATATGTTAAAAAAATTATAACACACACATATGCTGTATATGAATAAATAATTCGCAAGTGGTACATATATTGTCATCACAAGTCACATGCATCTATATCTCATCCACAGACACAAGTAAAAGAATATCAAAATAAATAACTGAAAGTCTCAAGTATGAGGTATCAAAAGAAATAATAGTCGGGTGGAGAAAAATCCACTACCAAACGACTAAATCAAAACTAAAATGATAGAGGAGGACAGAACCCCAATATAAAATAATTGTCAATAAAGAGAATAACAACTAACGATCCATCAGCTATGAAGTAATCATGAGTACTCAGAGGATAAGACCTCCTCAACAGAGAATGATGCGTCAGGTCCCAGTTTGTACTCCTGCGGATAATCCTGATCGTCTATACCTAGAAAGGGACTAGGTCCTCAGAGAGATGTAACAAGATACATAAAAGCATGCAAATAAAGTACTGAAAGTAAACATCCAACATGGTCGCCTAACTAGTCTATGTGATATGAAGTTTAAGAACAGCTTTTCCGTGTATGGACTATCTGGCTATAATAATGGGATGGGCATAGTTCTCTCGGAGATCTAGGGGCCACTGGCATAATATCTTTCGATCGTCATATGCCTTCAGTAAATAATGGGGTCATAACATCTCGCATCTCCGACGGAGCTTACAAAAAAAGAAGAAGTGTAAATGAGTCACATACGCTTACTCATTATTCTTCCTACCCAATGCTACTAACGTGTCAATCCATAACACGCAACACCTCTAATAACTGCTAAGTCTGATAAATATGATATTTTTATTTAGCAGTTATTTCTTATCCGTCGTAAGACCTATATGTACAAGTTGCAAGCCTAATACACAAATTTGTGTCCTACATGAGACTCACAACTTGTGTAACAATTATGTCACGGCCAAATGAACATAATATGCCTCAAACTTATGGGGTGGTCTCGTAAAACTAGGTCAACATGCATATTATAAATAAAGACAACGAAGACGCAACCGTCGTTGCACCCAAGTCTTTCTTTGACGCGTAGTTTTATATAGCAAACTAAATGAAAATAAACAAAAAAAATAAATATGCAGCAAAAAATGTAACTAAGCAGTACTATGGCAAAGTATACTTGCCTGGCAAGCAAGCTGTGTAATATAAACGTCCAGACGATGATCCCAAGAAACCGAAAAGTAAGGACTCTGAAAGAACGTCTCCGGATGCTGAAATAAACATCACAAATGTCTTCAAAATCAATAAAATAGTCAGAAAACTCTATCCTTTCGTCGAATTTGGACATAGGGGCAAAACGATAATTTTGGACTAAAGCGGGGTCCATAAGTGGTCCAATTTGCACCAAAATATGTGTCAGGGGTAAAGGTCTCTAAATTAGATAAATTATAGGTCAAACAAATCCTAAACGATGATACGAACTCAACGGTATGTCCAATTTTGGATTCTGGTGAGCCGATCAAAATTTTGCTTGTCAAGTCAACCCTTAGGGCCCGCAAATAGGCAATTTGGTCAACTGTCTCAGAATCGCATGAAACTTGGGTCACAGAACCAACATGATACCACGGATCCGGTGGCACAAGTTTTGTCACATTCTGACGAGCATACACCTACTAAAGGAAAAATTTGTAAAACGTCGATACGTACAATTTTTTACGGATACGGGTTGATTCAGGCGTGCACACACGTCTGAATCAACTTTCGCGAAAGTTCACATGTCAGAAAATATCATACGCACCTTTCGGTGCAACTGGTATATTACGTGGTGGTCCGGTTTGTTGGGACGCACTCTATATCGCAAGTTTTCTAAGTTTTTAAAAACTGTTTTTGTGATTCTTAATAGGGTTTTTAGTACAGATTTATTGATCAAATATGTGCAAATAATACATCATTTTGATATCAAATAGGTTGTCTTTAGATCTGTCATTTTAGACTCCAAGTTTGTTAAATATTCTGGAAGTAACTATCCTTCCAATGTGGCCTCATAGATCGGTTTACAGGTGTTCTGTTTTGCATGAAAACTCAGATTTTTTGAAAAGTTTCGGTTGAATTAAAAATAGAAATAAAGTTGTTCGAATAAACTACTTGAAGACATTAGAAAGTGTTCATGTTGTGGTTGAATCTAACAACTGGACCAAAATTCAGTCTCGTATGTAGGAAATTTTTTTGCGGAGAAGATGGGTACTTGGATTGGGTTTCAGCGGCCAAGGTGAGTATGTGCGTGCGTTGGGACGACGGCGGCGGGTCAACAAATACGATAGGATGAAGATTAAGGTTAGGGTTTTTCGATTACTATATATATATATATATATACTGCTATGGGGCCATTCCGCGGGTCGGTCCGCCTGAGGGAAAATTGCTGAGTTCTCTATGGTTTCTAAGTCCAATTTGGAATTAAGTTACAAAGTTGGGGGAAGCTCACGTGGGTAGGATTTGGTTAGTTTTATATATATATATATATATATATATATATATATATATATATATATATATATATATATATATATTTCTTTTCTTGTTACTATTATCCCTATTATTATTATCATAATTTTTTTACTATTATATTTACAAGAATTATTTTATTTTATTTATTAATATTAATATTATTATTACTATGAATTATGGGTGTGTCGTCCGTATTCGTACTATTATTCTTATTATTATAAAAAATCCTACAAAATTAGGGGAGGTTACATCGGGTAGAGAAGTATTTTTGTCATTTTTATATTGCTTGATATTTGTTAATAATAAATAAGTACTAATATGATTATTGTGATTAGTGAGCTAGCCTATTAGATTGCATTTAGTGTTTGTTGAGCCAATTAGACCCAACTAGACTAGATATGACTTAATTGGTTTCCAATTAAGTTAGATTATAGAATAAATAAAATATTCTCCTTATTTAATAAAGATCCTTTCTTTTAATTAAATATTCCATTCATGAAAACCAATAGGGGCAACTTGGACATATCACTTATTCCTAACCCTAACCCTAGCATGGTCGGCCACTTATATAGGGATAACTCTATATTAATTGCTAATTAATAGCCTCTATTTAATTCCAATTTAGTTTATCCCAAATTTTCTCCAAATACACATCAAACCCTAATCATTTCCACCCAAATTCACTCATTCTTAATCCCCATGGAGTCCTAAGAGCTTGGAATTATAATGAGTATCAATTGGATGGGTAATTTATAGGAGTTTGTGTCCATTCAATATCTACGTATCCATTTGGAGGAGTTTTATTGGGATTTCAACTCCCAATAGGTATAAATCCTTTCTCCCATCAATTTATATGTATTTAGTCATAATAACTCTCTAGGAACCCACTAATGACAAATGACTACCCATATGGAGAAGAACTAGGTGTTAGAGGCCTTTAATTTGATAGTTATAGGTATTTTTGTGGCCAAATTAGGAGAAATTTGAATTTGGTTCACCAAGTGTTTGGGGAATGGTCCCTTAGTGGTTTGAGAGTCCATTTCATTAGGGAATAGTATTTTCATATCCACAATTGGATACGAGTAGGCCATATCATGATACACTGTAAACCTCCTCGACCAATTTAGGATTTAATTAATTTAGATTGAGAGACTAGGATTAATTTGGATACAATTATTATTAATATACAACAATTTATGACTTAATACACCTCACCATTGCTTTAATGTTTGGAGCACTACACTAGTAGTTACCCTCAAACTAATTAATTACACATCTCCTAGACATGCCAGACTACCCATCTGACCCTTGTGCAACTTTTAAATACTCAATATTGTGCTTTATTTTAGCTGCACAATATTCGTTACAAACGCCCCTGAATAATTCTAATAAACCCAATTTCTCATAACTTTCCATGCCCGTTTGAGATTGAGGTACAACCACAACCCAATTCTATATAACCTAAATTAGGATATTAACCTATTCTGAGCCTGCTACGCCCATGACACCTGTATCCCACCAAATTTTAATTTTATGTGTCTTCAATTCATTTAAGAACGCCGTGCATATTATTTTTAATTAAATTAATTGGAGGACAACTTCACCCAAAATAAGACCTAACCAAGCCCAGGTACACCCTTGCATGAGGACCAGCCCCCACCCCGAGGAGCCAGGTCGGCCCAAGTCCCGAAGCCAGCCCATAAATCCCCCTATATAAATACACATTTTCTTCCTATTTGAAATCCTAGATCACACCATCACCATCACCTTCACAAACCCTAGCCGAACATCTAACCCGAGCACCCCGCCCTTCCCGACCGGACACCGACCACCACCACCTCAAGCCACCATCACCACCTCAAGCTATTATCGTCGGACCACCCTCCCAGGCCGCTTGTACCGCCGTCTAGCCACCATCCCGTCATCACCATCCCCATCCCCATCAAAACCCGACATCCCACCATTAAACCCGACTGCCCCCGGCCCCGGCCACCGCCTCCAGCACCGCCGACCACCACTGTCAGGCGGAGCACCACCTTTCCATGACCTGACAGCCATCCCCGCACTTCCCCCAGCCTAGCAACCGCCAACAACCGCCGCTTCTAAGGCTGCTGCTGCCGTTGCTGTGATTGCTGCACCCGCTGCCGCTGTTAACTGCTCGACGCCGGAGCTCCGCCGACCGTCGGCGAGCGTGTACGTCGACGAGGAAGACCCCCGTCCAACCTCGATTAGGTAAATGCTGTTTAACCCCCTTTCCTTCAGGTTTAGTCTTGACATTGTGTCATTGTATCGTTTGTGTCATGTGTCATTACCTGGACACGAGAAAACAATATTTAACCCTAGATGTGTCTGTTTGTATGATTTACTAGATTAATTAGCAAATAATAAATAATAATTACCCTAATCACAAGACCTGTTATTAAGACTTGTAATTCACCTAAAAATCTAGACATTGACCAAGTACATTTAGCATGGGGAATAAGGACAGGTATTGTACAAGACATAATAGTTTAGTAACCCCTTAACTTTAGTAAATTATTGTCTCAAGGCACACAGTAACCAAGGACAGAACACGTGTACACCCTAGCTACGTGCACACGCGACTCTGTAGTCGACCAGCCGTGACTCTTGCGTCTGTACCTAAGAGCAGCGTCATAAGTTGTGTGTATGAGTTGTTTAGTGTCTAATGACAGTATTTGCTATATTATATTATGTGTTTAGGGTCATTGGACCAGCCAGGAGATACTGCAGGAGCAGGCTATTGGCATTCACAACTTGAGGACTCAGGCAAGATACCTTGCCATATTTACTGTTTAAATTAAATGATGCATATGTTGTATGATATCTTGTTGCTTTATTTTATATGACTGTGCATGCCCGAGATTGACTCGGGTACAGTCGACGGATGCGTCGATGATTAGTGTACTTGACCTAGTCATTAGCAGACTCACCCCATTAGAGGATACTCTGATATCTTCCGAGACCTGACACTCTTACACGTTTTACTGTGACAAATTCATATTGGGATACGAGTTCACGTACTCGACTAGCTATCGGTGCGTGTGACATGCATCACGGTTAGTACGTAATTCAGGATTTTATATTAGTAGAGACTTGGCATATAGATACGTGGTATGCACGTCAAGTATTCGACTTGTGTATCTACATTGGGTGGGGAGAACACTAGTAGGCGTATGGGATAAACATATTGGAATCCGTAGTATCCAGAGGAACCACAGATCCAATGACTCCCTTTACACTGCTGCCAAGTTCTTCAGAGCGATATGGACTATATACTATACTGCTGCCACATTCTTCGGAGCGATATGAACGATATACTGCACTGCTGCCACGCTCTTCGGGGTATTGGACATTATGCCTACGCCTACCCATACGTACCAAAGTTGTCCTCACATTGCATTCATTTAAATGGTTAGCACACCCTTTATTTATTTTATTCAGTATTCATATATAGCATGCTTCTATGTATCTTGTTACGTCCCTCTGAGGACCTGGTACCTTTCCAGATTTAGACGAGGCATATTACCCCACAGTGTACGGCCCATGACAGGAGACAAGATACGCTACCGCAGAGGAGCTAGAGGTGCTACCATCAGAGGTTTCGTGATCAGTTGGTAGGCCTTCTACCTAGGATTGGGAGCATTATTATCTAGTCAGCCGATGTCCTAGTCATTACTCTTTTTATCTGTCATTCAATACTTTTATTTTGTCATAGTAGTGGGTTTGTCCCCACCAGACATTCTTAGTTGTACTATGATATTTTGAGACTGACGTTTATCTTCCAGCATTTATTTTAGTATTTTCTTGTTGTTTATATTATGGATGAGATTAGATTACCTGTTGTTGATTGCTATTGGACATGTTAGTATTTTAGGACAGCGTATCACTCTTCGTTAGGTTCCATTAAATTAGGTTATCCTCGGAGACGTGACAGCTGGCTATTGCCACGTGGCCTGGTCCCGTATATTTTTGGGACTGGGGCATGATATGGTTTTAGTGGTGGTCCCTGCAGGTCGACTTTATCGCCTGTGGTATGGTAACATGCCCAGCGAGCCTGCAATAGGATAGAAATTACTAGGTCTCATCCACTTTGATTACGTCTTTTGAAATTCCTTCGTATTACTTCTAAATATCTGCATCCTGTTTGCTTGATTCCGTCCTCTTTTTAATGAAGCTCTATCTCTTGCAGCAAGATAAACTTATGCAGTGGACGAGGAGCACACGGTGCCGTGGTGCCAGCCGACACCACCCAGAGAGAGGATTTCTTGTGAGGAGGTTCTTTCAGAGGCGAGAATCCAGGAGGCCATCGACAGAGGAGCAAGATGTTCCAGCACAACCATACCAGCCAGAGCCCAGCCCAGAGTAGGAGGACCGATCCGTTGTCCCGGAGCGCAGACACAGCAGAGGACAGCACCATACCAACAAAAGGAGCTTCGGATTTGCTACCACTGTGGTAAGAGAGAACATTTCGAGAAGGACTATCGAAAGAGACTGAGGACATGCCTGATTTGTGGATCGAGCCAGCACCAAGTTCGAGACTACCCACAGCGCAGAGAGGCAGCATCGCAGACCGGACAGAGGCCAACAGCCCCAGTTCCGAGGATACTACCCCCGCCAGAAGGTCAACATCCACCAGCACCTGAAGGATTTCAGAGGGGACCACCCTAGGCCCCACAGGAGGCGCAGTTTGATAGAGCCCAACAGCAGACCGGAGGACAGAGGCACGGACAGGCCTTTATACTAGTAGCTACTGAGAAGAAAACAGAAGGGGAAGCTATCTCAGGTACCATTTTAGTTGCATCATTACCTGCAACTGCATTATTTGATTCTGGTGCTACGCTATCTTTTATATCAAGTAGATTCGTAGCAATGCATAGAGTAGCTACTTCCGCCTTACCTAAGAGTTGGAAGATTCTTACCGGAGGAGGTATCGTGTCAGTTACTAGCACTATTAGAATGTGTTCGGTAGTTGTATGTGGTAGAGAGATGAGAGCGCGATTCTTGATATTACCCATGTCGTACTTTGATGTTGTGCTAGGCATGGACTGATTAAGCCAGTATAATGCCGTACTGGACTGCCGGAAGGGTAGCATCACTTTTAGACCGCCAGATCAACTAGAGTTCGAGTACATACGAGGGACCGTCGAGCAAGGTGTAGGACAGATAGCTGGAGCTTACATGGCTATGGAGATGGTACCCCCACCAATAGTTACAGAATTCAAGGATATTTTTCCTGAAGAATTGCCAGGCTTACCGCCAGATAGAGACGTGGAGCTCACTATTGAGCTAGTACCCGGAGCAGCACCGATATCTTTTAATGTATACCGATTGGCGAAGAAGGAACTAGATGAGTTGAAGCTACAATTAGAGGAGTTACAGAGCAAAGGATTTATCCGTCCTAGTGCATCACCCTTGGGAGCACTAGTGTTGTTTGTACCTAAGAAGGATGGAACAGTACGTATGTGTATTGATTACAGAGCCCTTAATGCTTTGACTATCAAGAACAAGTACCCCCTGTCGCGGATTGATGATCTATTCAACCAGTTGACAGGAGCAGTGGTATTCACAAATATCGACTTAAGTTCAGGTTATCATCAAGTGAAGGTGCGAAGAGAAGACATTCAAAAGACAGCATTCAGGACTCGTTATGGTCACTATGAGTTCTTAGTGATGCCTTTTGGACTAACAAATGCGCCTGCTATATTTATGAACTTGATGAACAGGGTATTCCACCAATACCTAGACCGGTTCTTGGTAGTCTTCATCGATGACATCTTGGTGTATTCGAAGAGCCACGAGGAGCACGAAGAGCACTTGAGACTAGTATTGGAGACACTGAGGAGAGAAAGGCTTTATGCCAAGCTGAGCAAGTGCGAGTTCCTCCTAGATCGTGTCGCTTTTCTTGGACACGTTATTTCAGGAGATGGTATTTCAGTAGATTCGGCAAAGATTTCATCAGTAGAGACATGGCCAACCCCTACCAATGTCTCGAAGTTGAGGAGTTTCCTAGGACTTACTGGATATTACCGGTGGTTCATGGAGAACTTTGCGAAGATCGTAGAGCTGATGACCCGCTTGACCCGTAAGGAGCAAGAGTTCACCTGGATAGAGGAGTGTCAGATATCGTTCGATGAGCTGAAGAAGCATTTGACTACAACACCTATCTTGACCATACCTTCTGGACCCGGAGGATTCGTGATCTATAGCGATGCATCCGAAAAAGGATTAGGATGTGTCTTGATGCAGCATGGAAAGGTTGTGGCCTATGCCTTTAGGCAGTTAAGGACCCATGAGAAGAACTATCCCACCCATGACTTGGAGCTTGCCGTAGTGATCTTTGCTTTGAAGCTTTGGAGACACTACCTATATGGAGAAAGAGTGGAATATTCACTGATCATAAGAGCCTGAAGTACGTCTACACCCAGAAGGACCTAAACTAGAGACAAAGACGTTGGCTCGAGGTGATGACAGACTTTGAGATTGAGCTACAGTACCATCCGGGAAAGGCCAACGTAGTAGCTGACACGTTGAGCAGAAGACCCATGGCATTCTTCTTGACTACCCAACAACATCTGTTGAGAGATATAGAGCAGATGGGTATAGAGGTCGTTATGCCCGGAGTAGACGAACAATTGTCGAGTTTTCAGTTGCAATCGACATTAGTAGAGAGGATCAAGGCTGCTTTGCCTACAGATGCCAGATTCCAGAGGCTTCGACAGAGGACAGAGGCCGGAATACAGACATGACTGCGTATACATGAAGACGAGACTTTGAGATATGGAGATCGTCTCTATGTTCCAAATGGAGAACTTTATCAGGAGTTGATGTCAGAGGCACACAGTTCCACCTACTCTATTCACCCAGGAGGCACGAAGATGTACAGAGACTTAAGGTAGTACTACTGGTGGCATGGAATGAAGAGGGAGATAGTCCACTTTGTGGCGAATTGCCTGGTGTGTCAGCAAGTCAAGGCTGAGCATCAGAGGTCTGCAGGATTACTTAAACCACTCCCAATACCTGAGTGGAAATGGGAGCATATCACTATAGACTTTGTTACGAGCTTTCCGAGGAGTCCTAGTGGTCGTAATGCAGTTTGGGTGATCGTAGATAGGCTCACCAAGTTCACTCACTTTTTACCCTTCAGAGTTGGGCAATCTATAGAGTGTAGAAGCATGAAAAATATGCCGGATGACTATACGCGGCATATTGGTGCAGAGCAGCGTAAGCAGAGGCCTTCAGAGCCATCAAGCGTGCAACAGAGCTCTTTCCGCTAAAACGCAGCATAAAATATGAAAGCTCAAAGGACCATCCGCGTAAGGCAGTAAGTCCAAGCCGCTTCAGCGTAAACAGGGTGCGCCATCGCCTCCAGGGCTTAAAACTCATCCTCTTTCAGATACAGCATTGAGGTATACAAGAGACGCTTCATATTCTCCGAAGTGAACCTGTCAGACCCTGCAATGAAGATCCTGCAATGAACCTGACGTCTGGACTTCTGACAAAGGGATACGGAGGGATACGCTGCCTTGTTTTACACAGGCAGACATGAGCTATTTACGTTCTGCAATAGACAAACCGCCTGCCACATCAAAAGCTGCACTCCGTACGGGGTCGAGGCACGTCTCTACGTCTAATGCACAGAGCGGTGACAGTTTCTCAAGGCACGTCTCTGCGACTGATGCACAGAAGGGGTTGTAGACCTTCAAAGACACGCCTCCACATTTAATGCACAGGATGGTGGCAAATCTCGGCATTTAATGCAAGAGATTTGATTATATCTTCAAAAGCCGTAATTCCGGCTAAGACGTCCCCATCAGCACTCTGGCACGGTACGCAGCGGCTTCTACGCCCATCTAGCTCCTACGCCTGCTCGGCCTCTATGACCACTCGGCTTCTACGCCTACTCGGCTTCTACGCCTGCTCGGCTTCTATGCCTACTCGGTTTCTACGCCTGTTCGGCTTCAACGCCCATTCGGCTTCCACGCCTGCTCGGCCTCTATGACCACTCGGCTTCTACGCCTGCTCGGCCTCTATGACCACTCGGCTTCTACGCCTATTCGGTTTCTATGCCGGTTTGATAACTATTTGGCTTCTATGCCATGGTGACAGACATTTGGCTTCTATGCCAACCTCTTCTACACAATGGATACCTACCTACGTGGCTTCTATGCCGTGATCTTCGTAGCAATTATACGTGTTTTGTCCCTTAGTTGGACCCGCGTTACACGCTCATTCAAAGGATAATTTATACGCATGCATTGGTTACTTTAACCGTTGTGTAAAAGGGTGCTGTACTTTCCACTCCTCGGTTTCTACACCGACGGAGTGGTCACTGTCACTAAAACTCTATAAATAGAGACCTCTATCAATGAGGAAAAAGGTCAAAAAATTGGTCAAGAAACCAATATCAGATCCAGGGTCGAAAGATTGGAAGGTCGGGAAAATTGGTCAAGAAATCCAATATCAGATCCAAGGTCGAACTTCCAAGAAAGATCGAACAAGAGGTTAAGAGAGAGAGAGAGAGAGAGAGAGAGAGAGAGAGAGAGAGAGAGAGAGAAGAATCCGGAGCTCAGGCAGAGAGTAGGGATCGACGACTTTGGCATCGTGCATCCACCCTCTTTTACAACCCTCGAAGCTGCTTCCTGTCTTCTACGACACTTCTTCAACATCGTGTGGTCCAAGGGCTAAAGTGATCGACTGCAGATCAGACACCTATAGCAATATTTACCCAGATTAAATAAATTGTACTCCCATATCCTCGTATAGGATAAAATTGTACAAGTTTGTTTGTAAACCAAAGAAGGCGGGTTTCGTATAAATCCCATCCTGAATACATTTTTCATTCTTTCGTTTAATACCACAAACAAGATGGCGACTCTGCTGAGGACATCTTTCTCTTCTGATGAGGAAGCAATTGCTCAACACGATGCGGTATCTATAGGAACCGTGAAGAAGACACTGGTCGTCCAATTCGACCAGTCTGCCCACGAAGACATGCTTCGAACCGGGGGTAGCTCTCACCCTCTCTCCGTCCAAGACAACAGGAAGCTGCGCAAGGTCTGGATGCCCAAGACATCCTCTACCATTCCTGTGGACTCTCCGATCTCTCCGACCTCTCCGACTAATGAGGTTGTAGCATTGCTTCCTCCGTGCCCTGCACGTAAAATTCAGTGTCCCGCTACGCGCGGTAAAGACGAAACTTCGGGCAAAGCCTCAGCGCTAACCCAGAAGTATCCACTGTGCTCTACGCGTAGGAACCAGTCTTCCGCTACGCGCGGTATAGACGAAACTTCGGGCAAAGCCTCAGCGCTAACCCAGAAGTATCCACTGCGCCATACGCGTAGAAACCAGTCTCCCGCTACGCGCGGTACAGACCAAACTTCTGATGATGCCTCAGCGCCAAATCGGAAGTACAAATCACTCTCCATGCGCAAGACAACATCTGACCTCTATGGGGAACCAGATGAGCGCTGTGATTTCCTCAAAGTGAAGCAAGCGGCAGAGTAATCAACTTCTCGGCCGTTACGTCAGCGAAGAAGCAATCTGCCTACCCTCCGGATTATACGGGAAGCCGACGGCCGACTGAGGACCTCTTCAGCTTTACGCCAGTCTGAGCAAATCTCCAAATTATGCCAGGCGGAGTCCCACGACGTAAAGCAAGCTCAGGTTGCGGGAAGGCACCCTCCCCGGGGATTATTCGCCACCCAGATGGCCAATCTGTTGTACACAGGTGGCATAGGGAAAACCATGGTGCCCAATCTCCGCATGCCCACTGATGGGAATAGAAGGAACAAGCCGTCGTCTTCTTCCTATACTCCTCCTGACTTGCGCGAATATCTAATCCAGAAGCGTAAGGAGAGGGGACCTTCCAACATATCTATTACGCCCCCTAGCGAGCGATGTTGTAATAGTCATAAAATTGTGATTGACTGCTGCTGTTTTAAAGCAAAACGGTCGGTTTTCGACCGATTGAGCTACTCTCAGTCTTTCCAGGAAGAAGAGCCCGCGCATGCATCCGTGAACATGGCTTCACACATACCTAGAGGAGGGCCGAGCTCAAGACGTCATCCCTCTAGGCCTCCGAGCCGAAGGAGATTCGAAGACCTCCTCAGGAACACTGAAGCTGGGGTATTCCAAAATACCCATGCAAGGTCACAGCAACCAGCTTCGTACTTGTCTGATTCCGACGCTGGGGGTCGCCAATCTCCCATATCAGACGCTAAGAGTATAGAGTCGACTTCTGTAGCGACCTATACTAATCCTTCGATGAAGCCCAGGGAAATGGGAGTTTACGCCGTTGAAGATGAACGCGAGGAAGCTTCGCCGTCAGGAAACGCGGAACAACGCATCACTGTGCTGGAGACATCTTTAAAACAAATACATTCCATGATGGAGAACATGCACCAAATGATGCTAAATTAGCACGCAGCTGCCATGGCTCAAGCGTCGGTCCCGCCAACTCAGATACGTGTGGGGGTGGACTTACCACCATCCAACCCGAGCCAAGAGCCTGCTCTAGATCAAGAGTCAGCAGTTCCTTCGCTTTCTCACTCGGAGAATATATTACCTTCCGTTGGAGTCACGATGCAACCAACTCCGTGCTACACCGTAGTCCCACTTCCAACTGAAAATCTGATGCAGGCAGTACGGGAGTTGAAAGCCCAGTTCGACGTCTTGAAGCACAAAGATCAGCTCAAGAAACTGGGAATTAACCAGCCTTACCCAGCTATCTGGGAAGTAGTCCCTTTCCCTCCGAGGTACAAACCTCAGACTATGGCTCTGTTCGAGGGAAAAACATCACCAAGTCAGTATATGAACTATTTCAGTATGATGACCGTGTTGCTACAAGGGAACGACGCCCTCCTCACTCGGGTGTTCAAAGGCTGCCTCTCAAGAGTAGCCTATCAGTGGTACCGTATCTTGGCGGACAACTGCATTACTTCCTTCGAGGACTTCAAAGCTTTATTCTTCACGCGATTCTACGAGGGTGGAATGGACATGTCTATGTCCTCTCTCATCGAAGTCAAGCAGAGGGAAAAGGAGGACGTTCGCACCTTCGTCGAACATTTTTGTCAGGCCACCTTACAGATGCCTCCAGGAGTTCCAGACTCTACGTTAGTAGATATTTACAGGAAGAACCTCCTTCCCGTAGTCTCGGTGTTTACAGGACCATATCAGTTCCATGATTGGCCCTCGTTCATCATCTCGGCAATGGCCGCCGAAGACAACAGTCGCAAGGCGCACGACAATGGCATTATGATCTTCGCCTCTGATAGAGGCAAGAGGTCATCTTCCAGCAGCGACCATCCTCACAGCTCCAAGGGAAAAGAAGCTCTGGTGGTCAATACGTCCAGACAAAAGACTGCGGCGACCACGTAGACGAGACCCAGGACTTCCTGGCCCGTCGAAGTCTACTCTTTTGACGACGATGATATCCCAAGTATATTTGAGTGTCTCGTCAAGAGTGGCAAGATCGCCCTTCCGGAGCTAAGGCGGCCCCAAGAAGTCGGCAGTACTGATGACCCCAAATACTGCATCTTCCACAGATACGTACACCACCCAACGAAGACGTATTACATACTAAAAAGGAAGATCCAGGGGTTAATCGATGCTAAGGCCATCACTCTGCACAACACCGAGAAGACGGTCACGGCCAACATGATCTCTCTGCGGTTTGGCGATCTGCCTTCCTAAAAGGTCTCGGACGGCGTCACACCCATTTACCGGACCACGATGAACATCATCAATCTCCCTCCAGCTAGGGGTCAAAATCATGACCTGGTACCCCTAACCACCCGGCAGGACGAGATTATGTGGGTTCACCCGGATTTGGTGTCAGAGCTCGAGGAGGAGACTAAAGCTACCAAGGCTACATATAGAAAGAGCTCCAAATGCAAACCATGCCATATGGTCGCAACTTCTTCGCCATCAGACGAAGACGAGGTATTTGTTGTAACCCGTTCAGGGAAAGCCCACCTCAACGACTATGGAGCAAGTCAGAAAGATGCACC
Source organism: Iris macrosiphon (assembly GCA_036927795.1). Taxonomy (NCBI): domain Eukaryota; kingdom Viridiplantae; phylum Streptophyta; class Magnoliopsida; order Asparagales; family Iridaceae; genus Iris; species Iris macrosiphon. The sequence continues at coordinate 105,050,912 of JAYESA010000015.1, read as the reverse complement.
GGCGGACGCCTCGGCTGCCAAACCTTCAGGACCAGGCCCCGTCGTACCAGATGCCAGCCCTTCAAAACCGACTCCGGCGGACAAGGGAAAGCAAAGAGAAGTGCGCATTGATAAACCTGTGAAAAATATTCCAAACAAAGGTTTTGAGAAGCCCTACAACTTCGACATCCTGGCCCAACTGGCTAATACACCACCCAGGCTCTCTATCTTTGAGCTACTCAGGCTCTCCCAAGATACTCGTCTAGCCCTGAGTGAAGCGCTGATACAGGCGGAGGCATGCTTGACCCAGCTCAAGTCCCCCGACGAAGAACCAGTGGCGTGTCCTCAATGCCACAGTATGATGGAGGTGGTCCCAAATATCACTTTCACCCAAGACGATATGCTGTTAAAGCATAACAAGCATGACAGGCCCCTCTGTTACACCGGATACGTCGGTTCCATGGAGGTCGATCGGATTCACATAGATCTGGGATCGTCGATCAGCATCATCCCTCAGTCTTCTCAGACCATTGAGGATTCCTACCAGCGAATTGGCTTACACCTCCACTACAATCGTGGGTTTCAACGCCGGAAGAAGTAAGCCGTTGGGGAAAATTCGCCTGAGGATCCAGATTGGCAACCTCAGATCGGTGGCCACGTGTTACATCATCGATTCAGAGGTGTCCTATAATATTTTGCTGGGAAGACCGTGGATCCACGACCACAATATCGTTCCTTCAACTCTACATCAATGTCTTAAATATGTAGACCCCCAAGGAACGGTACAAACGGAGGTTGACGACCTAAACCCATTTAAAGGAGTAGAATCCTACTATTCCGATGCCGTGTTGTACTCTCAAGACCACACGGAAGAAGTGTCGGGCAAGACAGAGAAGGAATCCCACCGGGAGCCAGGAGAACCCTCTGCCGCACTACCGCTGTCAATCAGAGTGAAAGGGAGAACCACTCGTCCAGAAGCCATGGAGCCTATGGCTATTCACCTGAACAAATCCAGGTCAGGGAAAGGGAGTGATCCTCTAGTGGTCACTCTGAACCAGAAGCCTCCACCTTTGGTCATCAACCTTCGGCGCAACGGGCAGCCGACCGATGTAAATGCGACCAGGAACGGAGTTCCAGATGATAATAAACATCCTCTTTTCCAGTACGTTAACGCTCAAATTCTAAATCAGGAATCCACTCCCCGTGACGAGGTAGAACCCATAGCACGAAAATTCTTGGAAGTTATGAACTCCTACCGTCCGTATGTCTGGGAAGTAGCGTCATCATCCAATGTCGTCACGACATATGGATCACAGGAGGATTCTATCTTCATTGTCCTGCCTACCGGCAGCAGCCAGTGTTCAATAGTCTTCGGCCGCATGCACAATCAACCGGCTATCCAGGAAGATCCTTTCGATGACGATACTGGAAAATGCAGGTTCACCGATACAGCCCGCAAGCGTTGAGGATCATGCAAAACATGGGCTATGACTTGGAGCGGAAGCCAGGCCTCAACTACGGAAGAGGCAGACGAACGCCGCTGCGCGGTGACCCCCGCTATCAGCAAACCCATTTCGGGTTAGGGTATGCCACCTCCCTTACGACTTCTAAGTCAGACGAGGATATCTTTTCCTTCTCCCAGAACGGCTCGTCGCCCTCCGACTCACCTGATGCTCTCGAACAAACACTATCAGTGAATATGGTAGTGGCAGATCCCTTTGAAGCAGATGAACAGGATCCTGAGCCGTTTGAGAATGACTCTTGGGCCCAACAAATGGATACGCAGTGGGAATTCCACTTCGAGCAAAGAGAACCTCCCACCAAAGACGAAGTTATCCAGGTTGATGTTAGGGGTGAACTTTGGCCAAAGCCGATATTCATCAGTAATAATCTTTCCCCAGCTGAAAGGGAAGAAGTTATCCGGCTGATAAAAGAATATATCGACGTCTTTGCGTGGAATTATGAGGACATGTCGGGCCTTGACCCGAAGGTGGCTACTCATAAACTCAATATATTGACCGACTCGAAGCCTATGAAGCAGCACCAACGCCGGTTCCGCCGGGACATGATGGACGCCATCGAAGCTGAAGTCAAGAAATTGATAGCCTACGGTTTTATCCGGGAAGAACAACATCCCGACTGGGTCGCCAACGTTGTCCCAGTCATGAAGAAAAATAGGAAAATGCGTATCTGCATCGATTACCGAGATCTGAATGCAGCCTGCCCCAAGGATGAGTTCTCACTTTCCATCACGAACATCATAATCGACAACACCTGCAGTTTTGAACGCATGTCTTTCATGGACGGATTCTCAGGATACAATCAGATCAAGATGCATCCTGAAGACGAGAAGCACACTGCCTTCCGGACCCCATTGGGAGTATATTGCTATACGGTCATGCCCTTCGGATTGAAGAACGCCAGGGCTACATACCAACGGGCTATGAGTAGCATATTCCATGAGCATTTACGCAAAACAGTAGAATGTTACGTGGACGACATAGCCGTCAAGAGCCGCCTCAAAAATGATCACATTCAAGACTTGAAGACGGTATTCGAGTTAATGCGCCAACATCAACTCAAGATGAACCCTACGAAGTCCTTTCTGGGTGTATCTAGTGGCAAATTCCTGGGATTTGTCATTACCGCCAAAGGCATCCAAGTGGACCCTGACAAAGTCCAGGCCATCGTAGAAATGCGACCGCCCCGCAATCTGAGGGAACTCCGTGGATTTCAAGGCCGTTTGGCTTATATCCGGAGGTTCATATCCAACCTCTCGGGAAGATGTCAGCCCTTTTCGCATCTCATGAAGAAAGGTGTATCCTTCGTATGGGACGAAACCTGTCAGCAAGTATTCGGGGATATCAAACGCTACCTCACCAGTCCGCCGGTTCTGGTGCCTCCCATCATGAGAAGACCATTCTTGCTGTACGTTCGAGCAATGGATCATTCCCTAGGAGCTCTTCTCGCACAGAAGAATGATGTGGGGCATGAACAGGCTATCTACTACCTCAGCAGGATGATGGTCAGAGCCGAACACCGGTACAACCCAGTGGAGAAAGAATGCTTGGCTCTGATGTTCGTTATCCAGAAGACGCGACACTATGTCACTGGCCAGACTATCCATATCATCTCCAGGATCAACCCTCTTCGAGTACTGATGAGCAAGCCAAGTGTTCTTAATTCCCGGCTCACAACTTGGGCGATGCTGTTAACACTATATGACATGGTATACGTCCTGCAGGAGTCCATCAAAGGCCAAGCGCTGGCTGACTTCCTAGCTGCTCATCCGATCCCGGAGGCCTCCAAATTATACGAAGACATTCCCGACGAAGTTGCAAAATGTAATTCCGTAATGGAAAGTGACGTATGGCAACTGTTCTTCGACGGTGCCTCCAGGACTGGTCCCCAGGGAAACGTGGTTTCAGGGGTAGGAATCGTCCTGGTCACTCCTGATAAACTCGTCATCTACCGAGCATATTCTCTTAACGAACCATATTCCAACAATATGGCGGAATATAACGCTCTGTTAATCGGGCTCCAAGTCGCTAAAGAGCTGGGGGTCGAGTCCCTGGAAGCTTTCGGTGATTCTCTGCTTATCGTCAATCAAGTCAGGGGAATATATGAAGTCCGGAATCCAGACCTCATCCCCTATCACCAAGCAACGGTCGAGATAGCCATGACATTCGAAGGGTTCTTCCTAGAGCATGTACCTTGATCTCAGAATCTGGAAGCTGATGCCCTAGCCAGTCTAGCTGCGGATTTAGCCACTCCTATAAAAAGGCAGGATTCGATAATCCTTCTTAACAGAGATTTATTCTGCGTGAAGAACAACTTTCACATAGAACACAGCTACGCTGTGAACACGGATCCCCCTAGAAGAGACTGGAGAAGTCCCTTCATAGATTTTGTCGCATACGGAATATTGCCGGAGGATCCCAAAGAAGCAGTATCCGTCAAAAGACGATCATTACACTTCTACTTCGACGCATCTTCATAATGCCTATATCGCCGGACCTATGACGGACTGCTATTAAGATATCTCTCTGACGACGAAGCACAGCAGATTATCCGGGAAGCTTACGACGGCGTATGCGGAGCGCATCAGCCCGGTCCTAAGCTACAGGATCGTATTAGGAGAATGGGTTATTACTGGCCCACTATGATTACAGACGCGATCAACTATGCAAGACAATACAGAGCCTGTCAGGTTCATGCAGACTTCATACATCAACCGTCTGAATATCTACATCCTACGGTTGCATCCTGGCCTTTCGAAGCATGGGGTATGGATATCATTGGTCCTATTCACCCGTCTTCTTCCAGAGGTCATCGGTTCATACTGGCCATCACAGATTACTTCTCCAAATGGGCAGAGGCGATCCCTCTTGCTGAGGTAAAGGCATCTGACGTAATCAGCTTCATCAAGCATCACGTCATTTATCGCTTTGGGATTCCCCGAAGGATAATCCATGACAATGGGCCTCAGTTCATCAGCCAAGCGTTTCATCAATTTTGCGATAAAAATCGAATACATAATATTGCCTCTATGGCATATTATCCAGCTGCTAATGGTTTGGCGGAAGCTTTCAACAAAACCATTATCAAACTCTTGAAGAAGTTCGTCTCTTCAAACAAAAGAGACTGGAATGAGAAGCTGGGCGAATGTCTCTGGACATACCGCACAACGGTACGGACACCGACAGGTTGTACCCCATTTTTACTGGTCTACGGGAGCGAAGCAGTTCTTCCCATTGAAATCCAGATCCCGTCGCTCAGGATAGCCGTGACTAATGAGTTGACCCAAGAAAAGAATGACCTGTTAAGGCTTCAAGAGCTAGAAGGATTAGACGAGAAACGCCTCCAAGCTCAACAGCGCATCGCGCTCTACCAAGCACGCATTTCTAGAGCTTTCAATCATAAACTAAAGGAAAGAGTGTTCAAAGTCGGCAAGCTAGTTTTAGCCGTAAGAAGGCCGATAATTACTCACAGGAGTAAAGGCAAATTCCAGCCCAAGTGGGAAGGCCCTTATGTGATCGAGACAACGTTCTCGAACGGCGCTTACAGGTTAACCCAGCCTAATGGAGACCTGTTAATGGCTCCTATCAACGGTAAATTCCTGAAGAGGTACTATGCTTAACCTCCTCTGCTCAAGAGGAATATAGCAAGAATCTCAAAGTCTGACCAAACTACTTCAAGAACGAAACTAGTTAGGTCATATTCTATCATGTCCGTATGACCTCTGAATAGATATGTCCTGCTAAAAGTTTATCGAGAGTCTATGACGTCCATACTACCTCTGATATCACTCTCGCCCAAACCTGTCATTTACATTCCGAAATGATGGGTCCACAAAGTCAGAAAAGATTCACTTTCTTTATTCCCGAAAAGAGCAGAATTATATTGGGGAAGCAAAAAGAAGAAAGGGCACATTATTATGGGGGAGCGGTCAGATCGCGAATCAACTTCGCCAGTGCAGCCACCCTCTCGTCCCTGGAAACTAAGGCATCAGCGCGGGCCTATTCCAGCCGTGCCTCGGGATTGTTCGTAACGGACAGTTTGGCCCTTGCCCGAAGAGAGCCAGCTCGGGCATCTTCTGCACGCTCTAGGTCCCGTTGCGCTGTGCTCAGTCGACTAGTCGCTACGTCTAGACCTGCCAACGACTGAGAAGCCCACTCCTCTGCCAGAGCGAGTTTCTCCTTCAACTTGCGGACCCTCGCTACATTCCTTTCGTGCTCGGATTGGCACTTCGTCTGAAGAGCAAGAGCCACCTCCACGACAGCTTTTCTTTTATCCATCTCTAGCTTATGTGCTTTGATGGAGTTATCTAGGCTCTCCAGCTGTTTGGTAAGCCGCGTAATCATGAAGTCGTATCTGGCCTGGACCTCAGCTTCAAAACTGTCCCAAGTCAGCTGCAAGTATTCGTTAATAGGTTGCTCCAACCCATTAACCATCGCCTCCAGGGCGTCAGCTTCCCCAGAATCGCCAAACTCCCTGACCGCCCCAATTTAAAACTGGGAAGCCTTCTTCAGACGCTCAAAATCCAGATTCTTCGCCAACCCCATGGATATCAGCATTTTCAGACTGGTGTAAAAGAGGCTGGTATACAGCTCGGTCAGCGCAACCAGATCTGGTTGAACGCCAGGAGTGGCCGCGATATTGGCGAGTTCCCCTCTAGGAATGATTGTAGACGAGGTGACCACAGCCGCCGCCTCGACGGGTGGTACGACCGAAGAAGGTGCGACAACGACGGTCGAAGTCATCGGCATACTCGCAAGAGGCGAGGTCACGATAACGGGTTCGTCCTCCTCTGGAGGTGACGAAACTACTCCGGGCGAGCTGGCCCCCGAAGGTATTTCCTCCTCGAAGTCGAACGCCTCCGTATCATCATCAGGAGCCCGAGCAGAGCCAGAAGGCGCTTCAGCGCTATACTTTCCGTGGACGCCATCCCCTGAGAAGAGGACAAAAAAGTTGATATCAATATGATAGTAATCTTTCTAAGAGGAGACATAAAGATGACCTTTACCCGTAGCCAACGACATATATGCCGCGTCTGCAGCCGATGTAGCTATATCATGCCTTAATGACGCAATATGAACTATCATACCTGGAGAAGGAGGTGGGCTCACCGACATCGCCAGGAGCTCTACCATGCCTTCACCAAGACGCAGTCAAGGTTCGTCAGCTGGAACCTCGCTGGTCATGCTCACGGACGCGGCAGGAGTTTCATCCGTTGCCGGTCTAGGGAAAGATTCTCCCATTTGCCTCGGCCACGCAGGCGATTTCATTCTACTACCGGAGGCAGTGGCAACAACGGCAGCCTCAAGCAGGAGTTCTCCGGCACCGCCAGTCGAAACTGAGGGTCCCTCTCCGAGAGGCGGGGAACCTCCAATCAAAGAGACATCCCCAACAGGAGAGACAGCAGGTTCCTATTTAGGAGCCTCAATGCCAGGAATCCGAAGAGGGCGATTAACCGTCTTCTTCTTCCTCTTGAGAGGGGAAGTCTGCTTTGAAGCAGGAGCCCTTCGCTTCCCAGAGACCGCCAAAGCCCCCGCAGGCGGAGGCACTTCACACCTCGGCACCGACACCAGAGGCTCATCCGGAGTGACGGACTCCTCACCCTCGTCAGATAAAACCGAGGGGACTTCGATTCTTTCCCCAGGCTTGGGAGAAGGCACCCTAAAGCTTCCATACATATCAAAATCGCGATGGAAGGTGTTGATCGCCACGTAAAAATGAGCGTACGAATGGAGGATCCGCAGCTCCGTGGAGAGGGTGACGACCGGCATGGTAAAGATTGCTCCCGTGCAACCCATGATAAAATACCGCCATCCTCTGGCTCCATCAATGAGTTCGCCCCTGGACCTGAAGCTGGTGACGACATTGCCTACATGCAGTTGATCGTACCCAAACTGCCTGGCAAATCGACTGGGCAAGTAAGGCTCGAAGAAGCAATGATCTTCGCTTCTGTACAGCAAATAGGAGGGTCTGATGCAAACCAACCAATTAAAAGCTTCCGGGGAAAGATTGGTCTTCTCTCCACCTAAATCCTCAAGCCTAATCCCCGACTGATTGCGATGCACAGAGGGGACAGTACAGAGGAGCTTCCAGCAATGACCGAGGCTCAGCACCCGCCTGCAGTCTAAGACTGTGTTCACGTTCCAGAGGGAGTCCTTGTAGTTCAGCAAGAAACTACCCCCCGCGCTACTACCAAGGCCGGGAGACATCACTCGGGGGTTGTGGAGAATTAACCATCCCATCAAGTACAGGTATGGTAACTCTACCCGGGGAAAGCTATCACGTCGAGCTTCATCGATGAGCATCCCGTCAGTCATGGCTCTCAGGCCAGCCTGTATACGGCACACCATGGCAGGGAGCAAGCCCAGTCTTGCCCCGAACACCAGACGCACGACAGGCCACAGGATGTTCCGGTGGATGCAGTCCGTGGACGCGATGCCGGGCACCACTACTCGACGCATCCATAGGAAGAGAAAGTCAGCCAGCCTGGCTTCCTCAGACAAAGGCCTGCGGCAGCGCCTCAAGTAAATATAGGCCTTAGTGCCTTCAGGGTACTTTCCTACCCCGTCATTGAGAAACTGATCTGGAGCTTTAGCCTCCTCCATAAGATCCTCGACGACCTGGGCACTGAGCACGCCTAAATAGTTCACGGGCTCATTCTTGCCCCCCGAAACTTTCTCCGACTTGACGGCCCTGGCCCGGTGGAAGAAGAGATAGGACATCCACTTAGTGGTGTGAGCCAAATCAGAAGGCTCATTATAAAAAGCAGTGCACGCGAAATAGTGGCACATCAGCTCCTGATACACCCCCACAACCCGAGGGTCCGAGTCCTCCAACTCCCGGTTGGTGGGAACATACACTTCATACGGGGTATCCCCTATCGGCAGTCTCGAGATCACTGCCATTTCGTGGAGGGCCAACCCCAACTCCCCCAGTGGGGTGGTGAAGGTCCCGGTGAGTGAAATATATCGCTCCATCAGTGCCAGAAACAGGTTAGGGTTGGGAGGCAACCCAACACTCGTCGCGTTCACGGCAGCATACAGTCCTATGACCTCCAGCTCTCTCCGAAAATGCTTCAAAGCCCAGTCAACTAGGCAAGTCCATCGGAGGTTTGCTGGGGTGATCCACCCGTTGCACCGAGGATTCTTCTTGGGGTATACCCCCCCTCGCACCATGAAGTCGTTGCAGAAAGTCGGCAATTGGACCGGCTGGATCACTGAACTATCTTCACTCGGGACGCTGCCCGGGCACAGTGCCCTGAACAACGTCACGACGCCAGAAGGGCGGCTGACAAACGACCCCTAGTCAGCTCCTTTCAGATGAAAGATCTTCCCCGGCTTGCCGTGAAGATCGGGAGTCAGCGTCCACGACATCCTCCTGGGATGTGTGGCATGGAAGAAAGCCGAGATAGGATAATCTCTCGGCATCGTGGGCAGATACAAGACCACACTCTCGGCAGGGAAAACCCAGGGTTCTCTCTTGGGCTTCGTCTGGGACTGTTTGTCTATCATGTTCCCAAAGAGAAAGGCCGGCTTGATGTACTGGTCCCCGTCTATGTACGTCAGGGGCTCTCCGTTAATCATGTTCAGCAATGTCCGCTCGCCCTGAGCCGATATCAAGATCCCCCTCCCTTCAGGATACTGGAGTCCGAAGATAGGAAATGTCACGTGCGACAGATCCTCCAGGTAGTTCGAGTGCTGCATCCCGGCAGCGGAACCCATCACCTCGGCCAATGAAGACTCATGCAAGTTAACTGCAAAAGTGCAAGGAAAATACGTCATTAACAAATCTTGCAACACAAAGACCAAGAAACGACAGTCTGTGCTTTACGCCAAGATTGTACAAAATTTGGTCATTCTACGCCGAAAGTCACAACCTGAAGCGTAATTGGCGGTATACAGTCCGTGGTTTACGCCAGACTGCCAAAATTCTAGTTATTACGCCGGAGGTCCCATCCAAAGCGTAAAACTAAAATTTTATAGTATACACCAAGTTTTCGGTAGTCAGAGCTTTTACGCTCAAAATTGCGAAAATATAGAGTTTTTACGCTGGCACATTAGAAATATGGGTGTAAAAGATGAAAACATCTCCGTGCGTCATCTTCCTCAAAGAGGCTATCAGCACAGAAGACGACCTAGCGCGGTCACGTTCAACGTGTACAAAGGATTTTTTGTCGTTCTTTATCATCCTAAAGGCTATACCTCTAAGGCCAGGTGCGCTACTCGTCGGCAGGATGCTTCGCTCAGAAGGAAGTTCACCTTGCCCGACCGAAGACTCTCTCGCTGGGGCAGAAGAACGAGAAGAAGAGCCTATACTCTTTCCCTTGGTGGAGGGGGTTTGTTTCGGCGCCATTTCTGAAAACTCGGAGTGCTCGAAGAAAGAACGAGGGGAAAAACTCAAACAATCGAAGGCTCTCTTTCGCAGAAGACGGATAAAAAGTTTTTTCTCTCAAAAGCTTGGGATATATATAGAGTTCGGGTCAACTCCTCGAATCCTCAGACGGGCTCCTCGAAACCCCAACCAAATCTCATAAATTAAATATTTGGTTATGATTGGGTACTACGTCAGCCCACTACTCTCGAAAGACGGACAATCAGCAAATTCGAAGAGTTTTTCGTGCAAAAGCAGGTCAGCGGTTCCTATGCTTAAGAGCTTTCTACGCTCGACAGCAACAAATCTACGGTTTTACGCTCGCAAGCTATAAGTCTATGGTTTTATGCCCGGATGCCTTTGTGCTCGATAGCTTTTATGCTCGAGAGGCTACAAACCTACGACTTTACGCTCAGCAGATACCAAATCGATGATCTCACGCTCGATGGCGTTTAGTTTACGCTCGGAGGCAACAGATCCGCAACCTTATGCTCGAAAGATTTCTTTTTCACAGGCTACAAATCTACAGTTCTACGCTAAGGAGCTTTCTACGCTCGACAGCAACAGATCTACGGTTTTACGCTCGCAAGCTATCAGTCTATGGTTTTATGCCCGGATGCCTTTGTGCTCGGTAGCTTTTACGCTCGAGAGGCTACAAACCTACGACTTTACGCTCAGCAGCTCCGAATCTATGATCTCATGCTCGGTGGCTTTCTACGCTCAATAGACTACGAACTCAGGATTCTCAGCTCATCTACACTACGGATCTCTGACTTTTCGTATATCCGAACAGCAAGGCGGTCGATTACAGGAGTTCACACAGAAGATACTCCTTCTTGACCTCAATATATCCCGAGTACCCGAAGCATACAGAGTTCAAGCATTGAGAAATAACTCTTCTCGGGTTGAATTGGAGGATCATCCAGACTCCAGTCTGAATATCTCGTCTATCAAGATGGCAACTCAGTTTGACAGCCATTTCTCCACCCTATTCCAAGGAATTTTTGAGAAATCATTCTTGAAGATGAAGTCTGAAACAAGAATTCTATTTACACAGAAGTGAAAACAACAGTTCAGAGCTCTACGCGATTCCTCAGTCCTAACAGCATGACAGTTCTAAATGTTCAAAATGCTCAACAGCGTTCTATGGACTATTCGCTATGCATAAAGGACAGGACCCTATCACTCTTTCTATACAGAGTCGGCGTAAAGAATCAGACGTGTCAAAGCTACACATATTCAGACTTCACAGCAACGTATGGCAAAACGATCACATACGGAGAAGGAAGACGATTTTATTAAAAATTAAAGTCATGATTACATATAAGGGAAATCCTGTCTACAAGGGGTTTTTCTCTATTTTTTATGGTTACATATAAGGGAAACTCCGTCTACAAAGGATTTCCCCATCGTCGTCTGAAGATCGCCCAGAAGCTGTTCTGACAGGTTCTCAATGGGCTTCGATTCTTCATCCGCCTTCTCCAGCAATCAGTCGGTTGCCGCAAACTGACTGACATGGCAATGATCAACGGTGGAAGAATACAGAGTTGGGGCTTGCATAAATTATGCAGATCCCATGCTCCGTGCGCCGTAACAGATTGAGTTGAGATATTTCACCCAACTCAATGCCCGAGGTCAGAGCTAGTTGCTGCTCTCACCCCCGAAGGTAACAGGAGAAGACACCGCTTGCAAGCCGTGCGGTCCAATACGACCCTTCCCTTCTCCTGGAAGAACATCCATATAAAGTTGCTGATTATCCCGAGCAAGGGAGGCTAAGATATCCTTCCATGATCCATCGTTGCAGTGGACACTTGTTCGAAGATGCCGTCTTTTTTGGCTCCTTACACGCTGGAAGAACATGATCTTCTTCTTCCTCAGATCGACCCGACGAACTCCGACGATCATCTCTGCGTGGTAATGGAAATGTGGGGAGAACAGGTTAACTCCCCCAGCCTTTTTATAGGCGAAAGAGGTCACACCGGTCCCCAATAAATCCGCCATAAAGTCAGCATCGACCGTTTCAATGCTCCATTCAGAAACGTTTCGAGTCACGAGGAGCGGTTCATGCTTCATTCAAAGCGTTCCAAATTCTGAGGAATTTGAAAGCTTTGAAGGGGGTCTTGTAGAAGCATAAAAAATACGCCGGATGACTATACGGGGCATATTGGTGCAGAGCAGCGTAAGCAGAGGCCTTCAGAGCCATCAAGCGTGCAACAGAGCTCTTTCCGCTAAAATACAGCATGAAATATGAAAGCTCAAAGGACCATCCGCGTAAGGCAGTAAGTCCAAGCCACTTCAGCGTAAACAAGGTGCGCCATCGCCTCCAGGGCGTAAAACTCATCCTCTTTCAGATGCAGTATTGAGGTGTACAAGAGACGCTTCGTATTCTCCGAAGTGAACCTGTCAGACCCTGCAATGAAGATCCTGCAATGAACCTGACGTCTAGACTTTTGACAAAGGGATACGGCTCGACTACCTAGACGACGGCTATAATGATGGCACAGCACTGCGACCCAGGCTGTCAAATACCGCCATCCCCTTTGCGTTAACTGCTTTTACAAGCACGAAGGGATACGCTGCCTTGTTTTACACAGGCAGACATGAGCTGTTTACGTTCTGCAGTAGACAAACCGTCTGCCACATCAAAAGCTGCACTCCGTACGGGGTCGAGGCACGTCTCTACGTCTAATGCACAGAGCGGTGACAGTTTCTCAAGGCACGTCTCTGTGACTGATGCGCAGAAGGGGTTGCAGACCTTCAAAGATACGCCTCCATATTTAATGCACATGATGGTGGCAAATCTCGGCATTTAATGCAAGAGATTTGATTATATCTTTAAAAGCCGTTATTCCGGCTAAGACGTCCCCATCAGCACTCTGGCACGGTACGCAGCGGCTTCTATACCCATCTAGCTCCTACGCCTGCTCGGCCTCTATGACCACTCGGCTTCTACGCCTACTCGGCTTCTACGCCTGCTCGGCTTCAACGCCCATTCGGCTTCCACGCCTGCTCGGCCTCTATGACCACTCGGCTTCTACGCCTGCTCGGTCTCTATGACCACTCGGCTTCTACGCCTATTCGGCTTCTATGCCGGTTTGATAACTATTTGGCTTCTATGCCATAGTGACAGATATTTGGCTTCTATGCCAACCTCTTTTACACAATGGATACCTACCTACGTGGCTTCTACGCCGTGATCTTCGTAGCGATTATACGTATTTTGTCCCTTAGTTGGACCCGCGTCACACGCTCATTCAAAGGATCATCTATACGCAGGCATTGGTTACTTTAACTGTTGTGTAAAAGGGTGCTGTACTTTCCACTCCTCGGTTTCTACACCGACGGAGTGGTCACTGTCACTAAAACTCTATAAATAGAGACCTCTATCAATGAGGAAAAAGGTCGAAAAATTGGTCAAGAAACCAATATCAGATCCAGGGTCGAAAGATTAGAAGGTCGAGAAAATTGGTCAAGAAATCCAATATCAGATCCAAGGTCGAACTTCCAAGAAAGATCGAACAAGAGGTCAAGAGAGAGAGAGAGAGAGAGAGAGAGAAGAATCCGGAGCTCAGGCAAAGAGTAAGGATCGACGACTTTGGCATCGTACATCCACCCTCTTTTGCAACCCTCGAAGCTGCTTCCTGTCTTCTACGGCACTTCTTCAACATCGTGTGGTCCAAGGGCTAAAGTGATCGACTACAGATCAGACACCTATAGCAATATTTACCCAGATTAAATAAATTATACTCCCATATCCTCATATAGGATCAAATTGTACAAGTTTGTTTGTAAACCAAAGAAGGCGGGTTTCATATAAACCCCATCCTGAATATATTTTTTATTCTTTTGTTTAATACCACAAACATAGAGGTCTTAGCAGATATGTACTTGAGGGAGATTATGCGACTGCATAGAGTGACAGTTAGCATAGTATCTGACAGGTATACGAGGTTTATATCCTACTTTTGGCGGAGTATGCAAGAGAGTCTCGATACCCGCCTGAAGTTTAGCACATCATATCACTCGCAGACAGATGGCCAGTTCGAGCACACCATTCAGACATTGGAAGACATCTTAAGAGCATACATGCTTAATTTTGGAGGATTATGGAAGGACCATTTATATTTGGTTGAATTTTCTTACAATAAGAGCTATCAAGCGAGCATCCAGATGGCTCCCTATGAAGCGTTGTATGAAAGAAAGTGTCGTTCCCCAGTATGTTGGAGCGATATAGGCGAAAGACAGATCCTAGGGCCAGAGTTGGTTGTTCGTACAGTGGAGAAGGTGAAGAAGATCCAAGGGCACCTACGAGCAACACATGACAGACAAAAGCATTGGGCAAATGCACACCGACGACCCCTAGAGTTTCAGGTTGGAGATCATGTATTCCTAAAAATCTCACCTACTCGAGGGACTATCAGATTTGGAGGCAGAGGAAAGCTGAGTCTAAGGTACATTGGACCATTCGATATGTTAGAACGCATCGAAGAGGTTGCTTACAGGTTAGCCTTACCACAGACTTTGGAAGGAGTCTATGACGTCTTCCATGTATCTCAGCTGAGAAGGTACATGCCAGATCCGAGTCATGTGCTTGACCATTCAAAGATCATAATGGGCCCGAGCTTATCATACCAAGAGGAGCCAGTTGAGATTCTGGACAGAAGTGAGAAGGTATTGCGATGTCAAACTATCCCTCTAGTCCGTGTCGCATGGAGGCATCATGCACCAGGCGAGTCGACCTGGGAGCGTGAGGAGGATATTCGACAACGCTATCCCTATCTCTTCGAAGGACTAGGTATGTAGTAGCATTTTTATTTTAGTCAATAATTCTTACCATAAGTATGTTTTAATTTCGAGGACGAAATACTCTAAGGAGGGTAGATTGTAAACCCCCTCGACCAATTTAGGATTTAATTAATTTAGATTAAGAGACTAAGATTAATTTGGATACAATTATTATTAATGTACAACAATTTATGACTTAATACACCTCACCGTTGCTTTAATGTTTGGAGCGCTACACTAGTAGTTACCCTCAAACTAATTAATTATACATCTTCTAGACATGCTAGACTACCCATCTGACCCTTGTGTATCTTTTAAATACTCAATATTGTGCTTCATTTTAGCTGCACAATATTCGTTACAAATGTCCCTGAATAATTCTAATAAACCCAATTTCTCAGAACTTCCCATGCCCGTTTGAGATTGAGGTACAACCACAACCCAATTCCATATAACCCAAATTAGGGTATTAACCTATTCTGAGCCTGCTACGCCCATGACACCTGTGTCCCACCAAATTTTAATTCCATGTGTCTTCAATTCATTTAAGAATGCCGTGCGCATTATTTTTTATTAAATTAATTAGAGGCCAAGTTCACCCAAAATAAGACCTAACCAAGCCCATCTACACCCTTGCATGAGGACTAGCCCCCACCCCGAGGAGCCAGGTCGGCCCAAGTCCCGAGGCCAGCCTACAAATCCTCCCTATATAAATACACATTTTCTTCCTATTTGAAACCCAAGATCACACCATCACCTTCATAAACCCTAGCCGAACATCTAACCCGAGCACCCCACCCTTCCCGACCGGACACCGACCACCACCACCTCAAGCCACCATCACCACCTCAAGCCACTGTCGTCGGACCACCCTCCCAGGCCACTTGCACCGCCGCCTAGCCACTATCCCGTCATCACCATGCCCATCTCCATCAAAACCCGATATCCTACGATTAAACCCGACTGCCCCCGGTCCTGGCCACCGCCTCCAGCACCACAGACCACCACTGTTAGGCGGGGAACCACCTTCCCCATGACCTGACAGCCATCCCCGCACTGCCCCCAGCCCAGCAACCGCCGCTGCCAAGGCCGCTGCTGCCGCTGCTGTGATTGCTACACCCGCTGCCGCTGTTAACTGCTTGACGTCGAAGCTTCGCCGACCGCCGACGAGCGTGCACGTCGACGAGGCAGACCCCCGTCCAACCTCGATTAGGTAAATGCTGTTTAACCCCCTTTCCTTCAGGTTTAGTCTTGACATTGTGTCGTTGTGTCGTTTGTGTCATGTGTCATTACCTAGACACGAGAAAACAATATTTAACCTTAGATTTGTGTGTTTGTATGATTTACTAGATTAATTAGTAAATAATAAATAATAATTATCCTAATCACAAGACCTGTTATTAAGACTTGTAATTCACCTAAAAATCTAGACATTAACCAAGTATATTTAGCATGGGGAATAAGGAAAGGTATTGTACAAGACATAATAGTTTTGTAACCCCTTAACTTTAGTAAATTATTGTCTCTAGGCACACGGTAACTGAGGACAGAACACGTGTACACCCTAGCTACGTGCACACGCGACTCTGTAGTCGACCAGCCGTGACTCTTGCGTCTGTACCTAAGAGCAGCGTCGTAAGTTGTGTGTATAAGTTGTTCAGTATCTAATGACAGTATTTGCTATATTATATTGTGTGTTTAGGGTCATTGGATGTCACGACCCGCACCCAGAATTTGGGCATGAGTCGTGGGTACGTCCAGCCTACGCCGCAGCATCGGCGGTAGAACGCTGTCTAGGTCTCAACATATAATATTTTCGGCCAATAGTCTCAACTCCGTACGGAGGACAATGATAAGATCCACAGTTCTATAATATACTCAATCACAAGCTATAAGAAATAAAGGCACGATGGGAATATAAAAGAGTTCTAATAAAAACAACCACAATAATCTAACTCAAATCCTGGGTCTAAATGACCTCACAAAGTCATAAAATAATAAATATAACTCAGTCTCAGTCTAAAACAATAATTGCAGAAAAATAATCTAAGAACAGCCAGGTAAAATCTCCTCTAGGCTAGGCAACTCCTCTGGGGTTTCTGGAGTGAAATCTCCCTCTAATCCTGGGCCGTAATGAGTGGGGCAAAGATCCTCCAGGTCCTCTGAAAAATGTTATCCAGTCAGGATTGGAGCGAAGCACAAGCACTAACAGCAGTTTCATTAAATTGACAAAGACTATAAACAGTGTAAGAAATACAAGATGGAAACAAATGCTGGAAATATAAAGTACTGGAGAAAATAGAAATAGGCAATAGAGCATCTAGCAATGAACAATAGACAGTGAATGCTAGAACAAATGAATCTGAATAAAATAGACTTCTAGCTAAGTGTTTGAATTATCAGTTTATTATGTGATCGGCTTGGGACTTGATCAGGCTGGTTATATATGATTAACTATGATTCTTGTAGGTCAGGCTAACCATATGGTTAGCTATGATGCATGTAGTGGTCAGGTTAATCATATATAACAGCTATGATGCATGTAAATGGTCAGGCCGCACCCGACGTGAGAAGTGGGGTGAGCTATGATGCATGTAAAGGATTTGGATATGATCACATAATCTACTAATAGTTCCCCATCCCCCAGCTAGCACGATGGATTCCAATCACGACTCCTCATGATGGGGATCTAGGGTGCTAACCCGTGTATCCATAGTGTCGGAATCAAGTATGTAATACAACTGAATTATAGAAATAATCAACAATGAAAACTGTCAGAGAATGTACTCGCCTGTGGTCCCGATGAATATGTGAGGATCGATGTCCAAATTGGAGTCCCAAAGACCTAATTATGGAATATAAATGTCAAATACTGAATTAAGGAAATAACATGTTTAGTTAAATAAAAAAAAAGGCTTATAGGTCGTGGATCAGTCTATACTAGGTTAATTCTAAGGTTTACTGGTCGAAACTAGGTTAACTAGTTAATACCTTGTCAACTTAACACTTCTAGTACCCCTTTTACTACTACCTCACTATTAAGCACTAACAAAACCTTGGTGTCACTAGGCCTATGATAGTAGGTATCTTAATACTCATTAGATGTATAAATACTGATTCATGTAGGTACTAGATAGACACAACTCATAACCCTAGTTATTTAGTTCTAACCTTGGCATCTAGGTTATGCTTAATACTACACATACATATAACCCACATATATATATATATATACATAACCCAGCATACTACTAACTAATAGCAACTAGCTAATTTAGTGAATGATTAGACTAGCCAACCCAAAGTCTACACCATACTGACACATTGCTGTGCACAGGACCTATACTCAATCCCCCTCTCAACTACTTCCTTGAGCAGTTAACTCCAGTACAGTGCACTTGGTGCACTGCAGCAAAACCCCAGGTTCCTAATCCAACCCCAGCTGCTACTGCATATCTACACTAAAACTACCAACTCACTGATACTTCTCCCTTTCCACACTGACACTGGTACACTAGATACTAGGTTCTAGGATACACACTGTCACTCAAATCTCAACTTCCAATTAACTGCACATACTGAAATTCCTAACTGATACACAGGTATATCTAACTGGGAACTCAGGAACTCACACAGCATTCTCAGTGCTCACTGCTCTCTCTCTCTCTCTCTCTCTCTCAGAATTCAGCATTCACTCACACACTCACATGTGTATACACTCACACACTGATAAACACACAGAACTCACTACACAGAATCCTCCTTGCACTCAGACACACACACAAATATTTACTGATACACACTCTAGAACTCAGGAATACAGGTATTCACACTGATATTGACACAGGGACACACCTCACTGGTACTTACTAACCTAATGCACACAGGTACTTATTAACCTACTGCACACAGGTACTAACCTATTGGAGAATAACACTGAAACACAGGTACAAGTATCTCACCCAATTCAATACACTCACACACATCTAACTCACATAGGCACAAGTATCTCACCCAATTCACAGCCACACTCACACACAAGGTAGACAAACACTCTCCTCCCCATCTCTGATACACACAGACACATAGGTATCTCACTGCACTCACACAGGTTTTGGGATACTCATACATGGGACACACACAGAAACTGAACACTGACACAACCCCAAGTTATTGATACACAGAACTCAGTGCACAGGCACATGTAAAACCTGACTGCACACAACCAAACACAGTGGCTTCACTGATGCTCACTGCACAGATGCACAGTTCAGGGAAAAACCCGACTGCACAGTTCACTCCCCCACAGTGTATTCCCCTCTTCAAATCACACAACAGATCTATATACATATGTATAAATATATATATATATATATACATCATACATCATACATCAAAATTAGATAATATTAGAGTAGATTAGATAGGTGTTCATCCTTCTTGGCATTTCATCAAACACGCAATGTGCTAAAATCAGATTCCACAATATTACTCATGAACCCAAATATAAAACCCTAAAATCATACTCAAATCCATATGTATATGATACAACCATGCAAGAATGCATATTCCCATAACTAGGGCTCACGAAAATTAGGGAAAAACTATCATTAGAACACCAAAACCCTAGTTCTCCTAAATCTCCATGTAGAATCCCTAAAATTATATCTAAACCTTAGGGTGGGTTCCTAATGGGCATTAACATCAGAAAAACAGAAATAATGAACTAAAAATAGGGTTTTACCTAGGGAGATGGCTTCTTCAATGGAGGTTCTTCTTCTCCAAGGCTTCTTGACCCAACCCCTTGCTTCTCTTTGCTTTGAAGGAGGAAAATGGGATCCCTAGGGTTTGATCTCGAATTTGGGGTGGAGAACAAGTGGTTTTTCTTATGGAGGCTAGGGTTTCTTCTTTCTACATGAAGAATGGCTTTGAGAGAGGCTTCCCTTTTTATATTAAACTAGGTTAGGGTTTCCAATGAATAGTTTTAGGTTAAACCCCCAGGTTAGGTCCTATAGAACCTAATTAACTAAGGTTTAGTCAATCTAGGGTTTGAGGGTTCACCTTAAAATTTGAATTCTGGGGTTTTTCTAGAATTAGGTTTTCAAATTAGGGCTTAGTCATTAGGGTTTGTCCTAATGAGTTCTAGGGTTTGACCTAAATCCAATATCACTAACAATATATAAATAGTTTAAAAAATCTCAACAGATTAATTAAACACATAATTATCCAAAATAGTGAAATTACCCAAATGCCCTTATCTGGAAAAGTGGTAGTGACAAGTCTACCCTCCTAAAAGAAATTTCGTCCTCGAAATTTGGACTAAACAGAACAAGAATAAATCAGAAAGGGATATACCTCAAGTCTAGAAGAGGTACGGGTATTGCTCGCGCATTTCGTCCTCTCTCTCCCAGGTCGACTCCCCTGGAGAGTGATGTCTCCATGCAACACGAACCAAAGAAATAGTTTGGTTCCGCAACACCTTCCCTCTGCGGTCCAAGATCTCTACGGGCTGCTCGGGGTAGCTGAGCGTCGGACCAACCTCAATCTCCGAGTGGTCAAGTACGTGACTAGGGTCTGCCATGTACCGTCGCAGCTGTGACACATGGAACACATCATGTACTCCCTCTAACGCAGGTGGCAAGTCCAGTCTATACGCCACTGCACCTACCCTCGCAAGAATGCCAAAGGGTCCGATGTAGCATGGGCTAAGCTTCCCGCCTCGACCAAAACGAATCGTGCCATGCGTCGGAGAAATCCGTAGGAATACTAGATCACCAACCTAAAACAAAACAGTCTCAACACGCAGTCTAAACAAACAATACAAACCAGAAAAATAACAATCTATACCTGGAACTCAAGTGGTCTACGGTGGCTGTCGGCCCAATGCCGCTGTCTGTCCTGCGCCACTCGCAGTCTGTCTCTGATGAGTTTCACCTTTTCTGCTGCATCCACGACCATTTCTGGTCCTAACAAGGCTCTCTCTCCAACGTCGTGCCAAGATAACGGTGTACGACACTTCCGTCCATAAAGAGCCTCAAATGGGGACATCTCGATGCTGGCCTGGTAGCTGTTATTGTAAGCGAACTCCACCAGGTGCAGATGATCCTCCCAAGAACCTCCGAGATCTAGAACGCAAGTGCGTAGCATATCCTCGAGAGTCTGAATAGTCCGTTCAGACTGCCCGTCTGTCTGGGGGTGATATGCGGTACTGAACTTGAGCTGAGTGCCCAAGCTAGCCTGCAGACTCCTCCAGAAGTGGAAAGTGAAACGGCTATCCCGATCCGAGACGATGCTCACAGGAACTCCATGAAGTCTAACAATCTGACGCACGTACATCTCTGCTAGCCTCTCTGTCAACGTGCCCACCTTGAAAGGTAAGAAATGGGCTGATTTGGTCAACCTGTCCACGATGACCCAAATTGCGTCCTTCCCTCCTGGAGAACGTGGAAGCCCTGAAATAAAATCCATGGTCACGTGCTCCCATTTCTACTCTGGAATCGGTAAAGGTTGAAGCAAACCACCTGGCCTCTGCCGGTCTGCCTTTACCTGCTGGCATACAAGACACCGGGATACGAAGCGTGCTACCTCGCACTTCATTCCATACCACCATACGTGCTCCCTCAAGTCTCGATACATCTTGTTGGCACCAGGATGCATCGAGTACTGAGAGTGGTGTGCCTCCTGCAAAACCTCCTCGCGCAGCTCCCCGCTCGGCACACACATCCTCGTGCCGTGCCGTAAGGAACCATCATCTGCGATAGTAAAGTCGTCCGACAATCCTGTCTGAACCTGTGCTCTGATACTCCTCAGAGCCTCATCATCATACTGTGCAGCTCTAATCCTGTCCATCAGCTCGGACTGTATCTGCAATCCCCACATCTGAATCTCAGTACCGGGAACTAACACCTCAATCTCCAAGCTCTCCAAATCAGCCAACAAATGTCTATCTGTCGTCAAGTACATAGCCATCGGATACCTGCTCAAGGCATCGGCGACTACGTTGGCCTTCCCTGGGTGGTACTGCAACGAGATATCAAAGTCCTTCATCAACTCTAACCACCTCCTCTGCCTCATGTTCAACTCCTTCTGTGTGAATACGTACTTTAAGCTCTTGTGGTCTGTAAAGATCTCCACACGCTCTCCGTACAGGTAATGTTTCCACAGCTTTAGAGCGAAGATAACTGCTGCCAACTTCAAATCGTGGGTGGGGTAGTTCTCTTCATGAGGGCGTAACTGCCTGGAAGCATAGGCAATTACCTTTCCGTGCTGCTGAAGAACACATCCCAGACCCTTACCTGAAGCATCACTGTAGATGGTGAAACCACCTATCCCTGCTGGCAACGTCAAAACTGGAGCTGTTGTCAACCTCTTCTTCAGCTCATCAAATGCAGACTGGCACTCCTCTGTCCAGACAAAATCTACATCCTTCCTAGTCAATTTGGTTATTGGCACTGCAATCCTGGAGAAGTCTTGTACAAACCTCCTGTAGTATCCTGCTAGCCCGAGAAAACTCCTGATCTCAGCTACCGAACTGGGGGTAGCCCACGACTTCACTGCCTCGATCTTCTGTGGGTTAACCGAGATTCCGTCACCCGATACCACATGCCCAAGAAATTCAACCTTGTCAAGGAAGAATTCACACTTAGAGAGTTTCCCGTACAGCTTCTCCCTCCTGAGAGTCTCTAAGACCAACCTCAAGTGCTCTTCGTGCTCCTCCGGGGTCTTGGAATACATAAGAATATCGTCGATGAACACCACTACGAACTTGTCAAGGTACTGGTGGAACACCTTGTTCATCAGGTTCATGAATACTGCCGGTGCATTGGTTAAACCAAATGGCATCACCATGAATTCAAACTGGCCGTATCTGGTCCGAAAAGCTGTCTTCGGTGTGTCTTCTTTCTTTACCTTCACCTGGTGATAGCCTGACCTCAAATCTATCTTTGAAAACACCCTCGCCCCGCTCAACTGATCGAAAAGATCATCTATCCTCGGCAGCGGGTACTTGTTCTTGATAGTGATATTGTTCAAAGCTCTATAATCAATGCACATGCGTACCGTGCCATCCTTCTTCGGTACGAACAATACCGGAGCTCCCCATGGTGATGAACTGGATTTGATAAAACCTTTGTCCTGCAGCTCCTCAACTTGCTTCTTCAGTTCTGCCAGCTCGCTGTTGTTGACTCTATAGACATGTTGTGAAATGGGCTCCGCTCCTGGAACCAAGTCTATAGAGAATTCAACATCTCTGTCTGGCGGCAAGCCTGGCAACTCCTCTGGAAATACATCCAGGAACTCCGCTATCAGAGGATGTGGCAACTCCTCTTCTTCTGCCCTGGCTCCGCAAAATGTGCTCCTCCTCTGTTCCGCTGCTCCTCTGACGACCTCAAACTCTGGCTCTCCTGGTGGTCTAAACAAAACTCTGCCTCTATAACAATCTATATTAGCATGATGCCTACTCAACCAGTCCATTCCGAGTACAATATCGTACCCCGGAAGTGGCATGACGAGTAAGCTCACGCTCAACTCTCTGCCTCCAACTGACACTCTCCGGTCCTTGCAGTGATCACGGACTAGGATAATACCTCCACCAGTCATGATCTTGCAAGTCCTAGCTAATGGTTCTGTGTCTAAATAATGTCGAAGTGCATATGATACAGACACAAAACTATGGGAAGCGCCAGAGTCGAATAAGGTAAATGCGGGAATACAATCGAGAAGAACCGAACCTGTGATCAAGTATCCTGCTGGCTCGATCTCCTCGACTGCCATGGCGTACGCTCGCCCCTGGGGTGCACCTCTCTGCTGCTGATGCTGGGCGAACTTCTGATGTTGCGATGGAAGTGGTCCCCTCTGTTGTTGGTCTCCTGGTACAGTAGGTACCCTGTCTGGTCCTCTCTGGGCGGCTGCTCCACCCTGACCTGGACGAATGGTAGGGCAATCCCTCAGCTGGTGTGTCGTCGATCCGCAGGACAGACATGAGCCCAATCTCTTCTTGCAGATATCTCTAGTATGTCCCATCTTTCCGCAGTACGCACACTGGATGGCGGGTTGAGTCTGTCTCTGTTGCTGCTGCTGGACCTGCCCTCGGGCTGGTGCCTGATGCTGCTGCTGAAAGGGTCTCTGCTGTTGCTGCTGAAAGTGTGGACGCTTGCCCGGTCCCGCACTACTGTTTGCTCCTCCGGAACCATCGCGTCCCCTCTTGGGCCTGAGCCCCAAGTCATCCTCGGCTATCTGGGCATCCATCAATATGCCCTCGTAGGTAGCTGTGCGACGTCCCGACGTGCGAGACTTGATCTCCCTTGCCAGCCCCTTTCTGAACTTCCGGGCCCTGTCCCCCGGATCTCTAATCATCGACGGTGCAAAGCGGCTCAGACGGGAAAACTCCGCGGCATACTCATCGACGGACGAGCTCCCCTGGGCTAAGTCATGGAACTGACTCTCCAAAGCTCCCAGGCCAACATCAGGAAAGAACTTCTCCTTGAAGAGCTCCTTGAAATCCTCCCAAGTGAGTCCCCTGCGCAAGAGTCTCGGCTCCGTGCGAAACCACGTCAAGGCAATATCGAACATCTGGCTGCCAGCGGCCTCGATTTGGAGGGCCTCTGGAAGCTGTGCCAAGCGCAAGTTCCTCTCGATGTCCTCTAGCCAATCATCGGCGTAGAGTATCCCTTCTGTCGCCTTGAATTCCAGAGGCATCATCCTCTTGAAATCCACAATGGTGCCCGGCCTCTGGTGGTGCTGATCAGGACGCTGCTGCTGCTGAGTAACTCTCTCCACAGCCTGGAGAGCCACTTGATGAGCATTCTCCATGTTCACCCTCATCATCTCTGTCTGAGCCTGATGTGCCTCAGCCTGCACTCTCTGGGCCTCTGCCGACGTCCTCTGGGCATCGACCATGCCCTGAATCAAGGCGAACATCTGTGCTCCGTCGACGGGCACACCTCTTGGATGCTGAACTGGTGGTGGGGGTGGTGCCGTCGTAGCTATGGGGACCCTCTGAACAGGTGGTGGAGGACCCCCGAATGCTGCAGACACTCCCACATGTACTGGAGATGTAGGAGGTGCTGCGGATGTCTGTCCGGCAGGGCGAGAGGTGGCAGACCTCTCTGAATCTGCTGCTCCGAGTCTCTGGGACCTCCTCGGCGACATCCTGAAGACAGATCGAAAGATTTAATTAAGGCAATAGATACGATATCATCAAGGAAGGACAGTAAATTTCTAAGGGAAAATTATTAAGAGTAGTATTATAAGAATCAAAAATTCCTAATTGTGATTGAGCATATCCTCGGCCTAATTCCTATTTCCTAAAACAGGCTCGTAGTAATACTCTAAGCGAGCGCCACTACGATATCGCTCTAATGCAAATCTATTGTCTGGACCTGCATGGGCTACCACTAAAAATGTATCACGACCCGCACCCGGAATTTGGGCATGAGTCGTGGGTACGTCCAGCCTACGCCGCAGCATCGGCGGTAGAACGCTGTCTAGGTCTCAACATATAATATTTCCGGCCAATAGTCTCAACTCCGTACGGAGGACAATGATAAGATCCACAGTTCTATAATATACTCAATCACAAGCTATAAGAAATAATGGCACGATGGGAATAGAAAAGAGTTCTAATAAAAACAACCACAATAATCCAACTCAAATCCTGGGTCTAAATGACCTCACAAAGTCATAAAATAATAAATACAACTCAGTCTCAGTCTAAAACAATAATTGCAGAAAAATAATCTAAGAACAGCCAGGTAAAATCTCCTCTAGGCTAGGCAACTCCTCTGGGGTTTCTGGAGTGAAATCTCCCTCTAATCCTGGGCCGTAATGAGTGAGGCAAAGATCCTCCAGGTCCTCTGAAAAATGTTATCCAGTCAGGATTGGAGCGAAGCACAAGCACTAACAGCAGTTTCATTAAATTGACAAAGACTATAAACAGTGTAAGAAATACAAGATGGAAACAAATGCTGGAAATATAAAGTACTGGAGAAAATAGAAATAGGCAATAGAGCATCTAGCAATGAACAATAGACAGTGAATGCTAGAACAAATGAATCTGAATAAAATAGACTTCTAGCTAAGTGTTTGAATTATCAGTTTATTATGTGATCGGCTTGGGACTTGATCAGGCTGGTTATATATGATTAACTATGATTCTTGTAGGTCAGGCTAACCATATGGTTAGCTATGATGCATGTAGTGGTCAGGTTAATCATATATAACAGCTATGATGCATGTAAATGGTCAGGCCGCACCCGACGTGAGAAGTGGGGTGAGCTATGATGCATGTAAAGGATTTGGATATGATCACATAATCTACTAATAGTTCCCCATCCCCCAGCTAGCACGATGGATTCCAATCACGACTCCTCATGATGGGGATCTAGGGTGCTAACCCGTGTATCCATAGTGTCAGAATCAAGTATGTAATACAACTGAATTATAGAAATAATCAACAATAAAAACTGTCAGAGAATGTACTCGCCTGTGGTCCCGATGAATATGTGATGATCGATGTCCAAATTGGAGTCCCAAAGACCTAATTATGGAATATAAATGTCAAATACTGAATTAAGGAAATAACATGTTTAGTTAAATAAAAAAAAAAGGCTTATAGGTCGTGGATCAGTCTATACTAGGTTAATTCTAAGGTTTACTGGTCGAAACTAGGTTAACTAGTTAATACCTTGTCAACTTAACACTTCTAGTACCCCTTTTACTACTACCTCACTATTAAGCACTAACAAAACCTTGGTATCACTAGGCCTATGATAGTAGGTATCTTAATACTCATTAGATGTATAAATACTGATTCATGTAGGTACTAGATAGACACAACTCATAACCCTAGTTATTTAGTTCTAACCTTGGCATCTAGGTTATGTTTAATACTACACATACATATAACCCACATATATATATATATATATATATACATAACCCAGCATACTACTAACTAATAGCAACTAGCTAATTTAGTGAATGATTAGACTAGCCAACCCAAAGTCTACACCATACTGACACATTGCTGTGCACAGGACCTATACTCAATCCCCCTCTCAACTACTTCCTTGAGCAGTTAACTCCAGTACAGTGTACTTGGTGCACTGCAGCAAAACCCCAGGTTCCTAATCCAACCCCAGCTGCTACTGCATATCTACACTAAAACTACCAACTCACTGATACTTCTCCCTTTCCACACTGACACTGGTACACTAGATACTAGGTTCTAGGATACACACTGTCACTCAAATCTCAACTTCCAATTCATTGTACACACTAAAATTCCTAACTGATATACAGGTATATCTAACTGGGAACTCAGGAACTCACACAGCATTCTCAGTGCTCACTGCTCTCTCTCTCTCTCTCTCAGAATTCAGCATTCACTCACACACTCACACACTGATAAACACATAGAACTCACTACACAGAATCCTCCTTGCACTCAGACACACACACAGATATTTACTGATACACACTCTAGAACTCAGGAATGCAGGTATTCACACTGATGTTGACACAGGGACACACCTCACTGGTACTTACTAACCTAATGCACACAGGTACTTATTAACCTACTGCACACAGGTACTAACCTATTGGAGAATAACACTGAAACACAGGTACAAGTATCTCACCCAATTCAATACACTCACAAACATCTAACTCACATAGGCACAAGTATCTCACCCAATTCACAGCCACACTCACACACAAGGTAGACAAACACTCTCCTCCCCATCTCTGATACACACAGACACATAGGTATCTCACTGCACTCACACAGGTTTTGGGATACTCACACATGGGACACACACAGAAACTGAACACTGACACAACCCCAAGTTATTGATACACAGAACTCAGTGCACAGGCACATGTAAAACCTGACTGCACACAACCAAACACAGTGGCTTCACTGATGCTCACTGCACAGATGCACAGTTCAGGGGAAAACCCGACTGCACAGTTCACTCCCCCACAGTGTATTCCCCTCTTCAAATTACACAACCGATCTATATACATATGTATAAATATATATATATATATATACATCATACATCATACATCAAAATTAGATAATATTAGAGTAGATTAGATAGGTGTTCATCTTTCTTGGCATTTCCTCAAACACGCAATGTGCTAAAATTAGATTCCACAATATTACTCATGAACCCAAACGTAAAACCCTAAAATCATACTCAAATCCATATGTATATGATACAACCATGCAAGAATACATATTCCCATAACTAGGGCTCACGAAAATTAGGGAAAAACCATCATTAGAACACCAAAACCCTAGTTCTCCTAAATCTCCATGTAGAATCCCTAAAATCATATCTAAACCTTAGGGTGGGTTCCTAATGGGCATTAACATCAGAAAAACAGAAATAATGAACTAAAAATAGGGTTTTACCTAGGGAGATGGCTTCTTCAATGGAGGTTCTTCTTCTCCAAGGCTTCTTGACCCAACCCCTTGCTTCTCTTTGCTTTGAAGGAGGAAAATGGGATCCCTAGGGTTTGATCTCAAATTTGGGGTGGAGAACAAGTGGTTTTTCTTATGGAGGCTAGGGTTTCTTCTTTCTACATGAAGAATGGCTTTGAGAGAGGCTTCCCTTTTTATATTAAACTAGGTTAGGGTTTCCAATGAATAGTTTTAGGTTAAACCCCCAGGTTAGGTCCTATAGAACCTAATTAACTAAGGTTTAGTCAGTCTAGGGTTTGAGGGTTCACCTTAAAATTTGAATTCTAGGGTTTCTCTAGAATTAGGTTTTCAAATTAGGGCTTAGTCATTAGGGTTTGTCCTAATGAGTTCTAGGGTTTGACCTAAATCCAATATCACTAACAATATATAAATAGTTTAAAAAATCTCAGCAGATTAATTAAACACATAATTATCCAAAATAGTGAAATTACCCAAATGCCCTTATCTGGAAAAGTGGTAGTGACATTGGACCAGCCAGGAGATACTGTAGGAGCAAGGTATTGGCATTCACAGCTTGAGGACTCAGGCAAGATACCTTGCCATATTTACTGTTTAAATTAAATGATGCGTATATTATATGATATCTTGTTGCTTTATTTTATATGTCTGTGCGCACCTGAGATTGACTCGGGTGTAGTCAACGGATGCGTCGATGATTAGTGTACTTGACCTAGTCATTAGCAGACTCACCCTATTGGAGGATACTCTGATATCTTCCGAGACCTGACACTCTTACACGTTTCACTGTGACAAATTTATATTGGGATACGAGTTCGCGTACTCGACTAGCTATCTGTGTGTGTGACATGCATCACAGTTAGTACATAATTTAGGATTTTATATTAGTAGAGACTTGGCATATAGATACGTGGTATGCACGTCGAGTATTCGACTTGTGTATCTACATTGGGCTGGGAGGACACTAGTAGGCGTATGTGATACATACATTGGAATCCGTAGTATCCAGAGGAACCACGGATCCAATGACTCCCTTTACACTGTTGCCACGTTCTTCGGAGCAATATGGACTATATACTATATTGCTGCCACGTTCTTCGGAGCGATATGGACGATATACTGTACTAATGCCATGCTCTTCGGGGTGTTGGACGTTATGCCTACGCCTACCCATACTTTTATTTCGTCATAGTAGTGGGTTTGTCCCCACCAGACATTCTTGGTTGTACTATAATATTTTGAGACCGGCGTTTATCTTCCAGCATTTATTTTAGTATTTTCTTGCTGTTTATATTGTGGATGAGATTAGATTACCTGTTGTTGATTGCTATTGGACATGTTAGTATTTTAGGACAGTGTAGCACTCTTCGTTAGGATCCATTAAATTGGGTTATCCTCGGAGATGTGACAGCTAGCTATTGTCATGTGGCCTGGTCCCGTGTATTTTTGGGACTGGGGCGTGACATACACCATGATACACATGGGTAGAATTGATGTTTCTAGGTAGTTATACCTCTTTAGTATCGCTTGTCATATATATTGCTAAATCTAGTTATTATGTACATATTTATACCATATATTATAATTATAAAGTATATCATGTGTTATTGGTGGTGGTAGCATGGGTTTGTGTGTGTATCATAGTGATACTTGAGTGTGCACACCAAGTATTTGGTACTTGGTCTAGTGCTAGTTATTGTTAGTGTAGTATATATATATATATATATATATATATATATATATATATATAGTGTGTGTGTGTGTGTGTGTATGTGTGTGTGTGTGGTGTTATATACCTGCGTATGTGCTATGGTGTGTGTGGCTGTGATAGTGATGGAGGATGGCATGTATACATTACAGTCTGTATGTTCATGTGTCTCTATAAGGGGTGTGCATGTGTGTGTGTGTGTATTAGTTAGATGTGGGTATTATGAGTGGTGTATCAATACACACTAAAGTACAGTGTGCTACTGCCTAGCAATGCTGGATGTGGGGGGGTGTGTGTAGTTGGTATTCAGGTGATCATGTGTGTTAGGTTCAGTTCAGTGTATGGGTGAGTGACAGTGAGCATATGCAGTGAGGGCATGGGGTGCTCGAGTGAGTTCAGTCAGGTAAGTGGGGGAAAATATGAACCAATATAGTAGCAACAACAGGGTATTGGAGTGGCTTGGGTGTTGGACAAGGTGTAGAGGCTCAAGCTAGAGCCAGACAATATAGGGTGATATGCAGGCAATGGTGGCAGCAGTTGCTTTTGGGCAGCAACTTTGCTGCACTTTGGGCAGCATCTTTGAGCTACTGTAGGCAGTGACAAGGAAAGGGGGTACAACAAGTGATGTTGGTGTTGGATTATAGATACTAGTGTTGGTGTTGGTGTTGGTTGTTGTTGCAGGTGTTGGTGTTGGTTGTTGATACAGGTGTTGGTATTGGTTGTTGGTGCAAGAGTTGGTATTTGAGGTTGGTGTTGAATTGTAGATGCTGGTGTTTGTAAAAGCATGAAAAATACGCTGGATAGCTCTACGCAACATGGTGATGCAGGGCAGCGTAAGCAGGGGACCTCAAGGCCATCAAGAGTACAACGGAGCTTTTTCGCTGAGCACGGCGTAAAATATGATGGGACCATCCGCGTAAATGCAGTATGTCTAGGCCGCTTCAGCGTAGACGGGGTGCTTCATCACCTCCATGGCGTAAAACTCATCCACTTTTATAGCAGCGTTAAAGCGTACGAGGAATGCTTCGTCTTTCCTGAAATAAACCTGTCAAGTCACGCAGTGAACCTGACATCTGATTCCTGACAAAAAGTGCTGCACGGCTACCCAGACGACGGCTGGAAAGATGGCAGACCACTCGGGACGCGCCCCACAGTATGATGGCGGATCTCTGCATTTAATGCAGAGGATTTGATTAAATATCACCGAACCGTCGTTTACTGACATCCCCTCAGCGAAGACTGCTTTTACGCATACAAGGGGATACGCTGCCTTATTTTACACAGGCAAACGTGAACAGTTTACGCTCCGCGGAAGACAAATAGACTGCCATGTCAAAAGCTGCTCTTCGTACAGGGCTCGAGGCACGTCTCTGCACCGAATGCTCAGAACGGTGGCAGGCCTTCAGAATACGCCTCGGCAATTAATGATGATGGCGGATCTCTGCATTTAATGCGAGAGATTTGATTATATCTCCAAGAGCCATGATTTCGGCTAAAGACGTCCATATCACCTCGGCTTCTACGCCCATTCAGCTTCTATGCTCGTTCGGCTTCTATGCTCATTCGGCCTTTTGTGCTTATTCGGCTTCTATGCCATCAGGCTTCTACGCCTACTCGGCTTCTATGCCTACTTGGCTTCTACGCCATGGTGACAGACATTGGCTTCTACGCCAACCTCTTCTACACGAGGGATACCTACCTACGTAGCTTCTACGCCATGATCTTCGTAGCGATTATACGCGTTTTGTCTCTTAGTTGGACCCGCGTCACACGCTCATTCAAAAGGTCATCTATACGTAGGCTTTGGTTATTTTAACCGTTGTGTAAAAGGGTGCTGTACTTTCCACTACTCGGTTTCTACACCGATTGAGTGGTCACTGTCACCAAAATTCTATAAATAGAGACCTCTATCAACAGAGGAACAGGTCGAGACTTTAAAAATCGAATAAGGTCGTAACTTTAAAAGAAGATCGAACAAGGTCGAACCTCCAAAGAGATCGAACCACGGGTCGAAACATTGGAGATTGAGGAGAGATCGAAGAGTCTTTGAGAGAGAGAGAGAAGCATCCAGAGCTTAGGCAAAGAGTAGCGATCGACGACATTGGCATCGTGCATCCATCCTTTTTCGCCACCTACGAAGCTGCTTTCCGTCTTCCACGGCACTTCTTCACCATCGTGTAGTCCAAGGGCTAAAGTGATCGACTGCAGATCAGACACCTATAGCAATCATCTACCCAGATTAAATAGATTGTACTCCTACATCCTCGTATAGGATCAAATTGTACAAGTTTGTTTGTAAACCAAAGAAAGCGGATTTCGTGCAAACCTCGTATTATATACATTTCGTCCTTTCGTTTAATACCACAAACAGTGTTGGTGTTGGCTGTTGGTGTAGGTGTTGGTATTGGTCGTTGATGTTGGTATTAGTTTGGTGTCGGGGTTGAGGTTAAGAGTAAGGGTGAGTTAGTGTTATATATATATATATATATATATATATATATATATATATATATATATATATATATAGCTAGAGATATATCTTGTATATAAATAAGTAATAACTAAGTTTTGATATATATATATATAGGGCTAAGGTAAGTGTGATAAGGGCATTGGATATGGGATACTAAGGTGTAGCCCATATACTAAGGTATATGTTGTATGCCAAGGTATTGGAAATATGTTAGAGTAAGGTAATGGGTATACCTTGAGGGTATCTAGGTACTAAGGTATTGTATGGTATTGGTTTATAGACTAAGGTATTGGTTTATAGACTAAGGTATCATGAGTTATCATAGTATATGAGTCTATATAGTATATTATACTAACTAGTAAGATATAGAAACCTAGGTATAGCTTGGTACAACATAGTTTTAGCTAATATTGCCTAGTTTGACACTATAGGTCAACTTTATAAGTAGTTATGAACCCAAAACAAGGTATTGACCTAGTTAGACCCAAATAACCAAGACAAGACCTAGAAACCTTGAATAGATTTATTTAAGCATGTTTATTTTTATGAAACATTTTTTGATATGGAATTTCATATTTAGGTCTTCGAGGTACGATTTCGGATACTGTTTGATATTCAGCACCAGGTTTCAGGCGAGTACATTCTCTGATAGTTTTATTTATATAGTAGCTTCTATATCACATGTACTTAGTATTTTCATACTTGATTCTTGACATGATGGTACACATATTGGTATTCCTTTGGATCCTCGTCATGAGATATTGCTTGTCGTATTAGACCTTGATCATTATTCCGATTTAGAACTTGATTAACATCTTAATATTAGACCTTGATTATCATGTGGATATTAGTTCTTGTATAGTGATTCATGTGTTGTGACGTATCATGGTTCGGATCCACTATACTAGTCGGGGGCAGAAAAAGTGCTAGCTAGATATATGATCATACCTATAGCCCTTGTCGTAGTATAGACCTTGGCTACTAGCTAATCATACACTTCACGTATGATTGAGCAAGCTCTTTTTTAGTATAATCCTTGTTTAGGCCCAAGTCGATCGCATATCAAACTAGTATTCAAGCACTTAATTATTTACAGTGTTCTCTATTATTCCCACATGATGATTATGATATAGTTACGTGCTTATCTATTTCCTGACTTATCGTTGCCTTGCTTACAGTTTATAGCCTATTCTTTACCATGCCATGATTACCCTATTACTGATTATCTTGTATTCTTTACTATTTAATGTTTCATAGACTTTATCATTTATTTGGAACTGCTATTGAAAATGTGCTTCGCTCCAATCCTGACTGGATAACAATTTTAGGTGTGTATCTTGAGGTTTGGTGTTCTATATATTATGGACCCAAGGAGGATATAACACCTGACTTGGACCCTGTAGCACAGAAGTAGCTTGGAGTGATTGCCGGAAGGACTAGCCAGAGTCACTAGTTTATATTAGTTTCTATTATTAGTATTTTGGTACTGGATCTGTCTCTGACAACTGTTTAGACTTGAGATGTTATGTTGACTTTAGACTTATTGTTTGTTGGTTAGACTTATTTAGAACTTGTGAGTTTTGGATTTCATCTCTTTATATCATATCGTGCTTTAGATATTATGATTGAGTATTGGTATCGTTGTTGCTATATATATATATATATATATTATTCTACTTATGGAGTTGGATATTATTATTGTGAGAGATTGATAGATAGTTATATGTGTTGACCTAGACATTGTTCTACCGCCGATGCTGCAGCATAAGCTGGACGTATCCACGTATCCGTGCTCCGATCATTCGGGTGCGGGTTGTGACAGGTCGGGTTATCCCATATCTTCTACGAGAATTGGCTGCTTAATGGCTATATAATTCCTTCTTATGAATCTGAGCATCTCCAAAGCATCAATGAATTGGAAGATGACCATGGAGCTTGGAAATTTGACATGATTAGTGAGCTATTTAGCGTTGGCGTGCAATAGGATATTACTTGCTCTAAAATCTGCATTAAATCTATACCTGATAAACTCATATGGTCTTATAGTGCTTCAAGAATGTTCTTTATTTCTTTTGCATTGGATTATGTCAGAAAGAGAGGTCAGAGACACCCTCACATGTACAATATATGAAATTCATGCTTCCCTACTGATGACAAATTTTAACAAATAGGATATCCTCTTGCTTCAAAATGCCACTACTGTGTCAATCCTACTATGGAAACCCTATCTTATCTATTTGAACATAGAGAAATAGCTAAGATTGTTTGGGCTGCCTTCCAATCTCTCTGTGGCATTATTGTAGATGCTAACAATCTGGAGGCTATACTAGATTACTGGTAGACATCGGGTCAAAAACATCTCAAGAAAATTATTTTGGGAGCCATTTCCTGGATATTCTGGAAAAATCAAAATAAATCTAGAGATAAATCATACTAATTCTCCTCTGACCAACTGATCACTAAAACCAAAAGGCAAGTAAATAAAGCTCTAGCTCAATATACTAATATGAAGGATCTCCCTTCTTTTGTTACATCCAGTAAGTAACAAGAGAAGTTAAACTAAAATTAGGAGAGCTTGGACTCCCCCTGCCCTTACTTGTTGGAAACTCAATGTTGTAGGCTGCAGAGCGACTGAAGCTGGTATTCATTAGGGTGGTGCCATTCTTAGAGACCACTCAAGTCGCATGGATGTGCTTGGTGCATCGAAGTCACTGCCAACTCTTCCCCATTAGCAGTTGCTTCCATTATCCTCCTTGGCGTCAAATATTGTATCAAAAAAACTTTATGCTCATCGAAATAGAGCATTGTGACTCTTAATTGGGCGCTTGTTTGAGCGGCAGAGGATCCACTCTTTGGAGTCTCCACAATATCAAGTACTAAATTAACAAATCTAGAGCCATTATTCAAATTCATTGCTGCATCAAGGACTAACAAAGTGGATATTGCTCTAGCTAAAGCTTGGACTGGATTTGATCGCGACATGATCTTCCATTCTGCTGACACACTGCCTTTCAAAATTCGTCAAATCCTCCTTCTAGACATAGTTGCATATGGATCTTCTGCCTATAACTCTTTTGTTGCTCTATCTTTTTTGTTCGGCTAATGCCTCCTGTTGGTACTTTATATTATACAAAATTTAAGAAAGTTTTGATATATATATATATATATATATATATATATATATATATATATATATATATAAAGCCTATAAAGCTATAACTAAATATTTCTTCTTATATATTGAAGCCTCTATCTAGAGCCAAGTCTCCACCTATAACCCATATATTAGTTTTTATATATTCAAGCCTCTATCTCTATTTTTCTCTTTCTCACTCTGGTTTCTCTATAAGAGCTAAGCATTCTCCCTTCGTAACCTCCATCTATGCCCTCTCTTTCTCTTGGCTCACTTTTTCTTTGCTTTTTCGCTTGCCTTTACCTAACTAACTCCATCCATCCTATCTTCGACCACCCTCTCCTCATCAAACCTAAGACCTACTCGTTGTCGACTTTC
Organism: Iris macrosiphon; assembly: GCA_036927795.1. NCBI lineage: Eukaryota > Viridiplantae > Streptophyta > Magnoliopsida > Asparagales > Iridaceae > Iris > Iris macrosiphon. The sequence continues at coordinate 105,015,121 of JAYESA010000015.1, read as the reverse complement.
CATCCCCTTGTCTGAGTTTTCATTCCTGCAATCTTTCGACGCTGCTTGCCGACGAGTCATGCACTCGCCTAGACGTAAGCCTCTCGCACAGGGCTCTGACCATCTCACACCCCATAGATGCCAATCAGCATAGAAGGCGTACGAGTTGATCCATTGCTGATGATCCTGTATAACAGAAATAACTATGTGAGCGGTAGACGCCACACCCTAGTCCCAAAATACGTAGAACTAAGATATGTGACAATGGCCAACTACATATCAAGTAGAATCCAATTCAGCATGAATATGTATAAGTTGTCCAAGATTGGTTTAACTAACTTTATAGTATAGCACCTCTATAACTTAATTCGCATAGAAAAATCATAAAGAATAGACAATATGAATACTAGTTTGCAGCCTAATAAACTTACTTGTCCGAGTAGACTCCAAAGAATAATATGAGTCTACGAATACTAGGCTATCAAGCAGATACAAATAGGAAAATAAAATCAATACTACGGAAGAACAATACCTATAAAGGAATGGTAATCGTACATAATCCATCAAAAGAACTCCGCAAAACCAACTCAACCAACTTGGAAGAAAACTAGGTCCTTAGAGGGACGTAGCAAGATATATAATATACAAGCCTAACTAACAGTATAATCACACAGAAATAAAATAGGAAATAAGGTATACTACCACTAAGCAGTCTACATATACATGTAATCGAGGACAACTTTCAAAACTTGGGTTGACCAACTCGGGTACACGGGTAGTGCTCAATCAAGTCCCAAGCAAAGACTCATAGGGGTAGTGCTTATCTCAAGTCACTAGCAAATATACATAAGATAATGGTCATCTTGAGATACTAGCAAATATACATCAGATAGTACTCGTCTCGAGGCATTAGAAATACAGACACAAACAGTCACGCCCCGATTCCGAAGAGTCGACAATCGTTCCCCGGTCTATAGGATCGAATAAGCATCTCTAGAGGGGGGTGAATATAGTACGTGTATATGTAATAAAATAAAAAATCATCCAATAAAAATGAACACAGTTAGCTAACAATCTAGATATAAAATGACAATAAGTAAATAGAGAGAGATCAGCAGTCGCAAACACAACGATGTATACTGATTTCCCTTTGAGATGACTAGTCCAGTCCCAAGAACTCTAGCTCAGAGTTTAAATCCACTATCAAGTAAAACCCAAGCTTTTATTCGAAGGCTTGTAACTTTGTACAGACACGAGCTTTGATCCGAAGGGCTCGAATACTTCTCGAAGTGTTGAACTTCTTTACAAGCTCCTTTTACAACTCTTGAAAACTTCTAACCAAGACTGCACTGGCACTTAAGGCTTAGGAGTTGTAGAAAGCTTGCGATTAAAAAGTGTAAAGGCTCTTGCATTGACAGAATAGAGAAGAGAAATGAAAGTGAATTGAGTTGAATAAGAATGGTGAATTCCTTCTCTATTTATAGTGCTTTTGTAAACCGAGTTCGGAGCATCGTTTGGATGCCAAACATCCGGATTTTTGAACGTTGGAGCCGAGTCTACAGCAAGAACTGGTTGCAAGGGTTAATTGGGTTTGGGAAGCGAGTTCGGGCTGAACTCGCACCGAACTCGTACCGAGTTTGTACCATGTTTATTTTCCAAAAATCCAGTCAAAATTAGAATGGGTTGGGCTGGTTTGGGCTTACTTGGTTTTGGAAAAATAGGTTAGGTTATTTTTAAAATTCGAAAATATTTTAGCTAAAAATAATCTGGATTTAGAAAATACTTTGGGTAGCCTCTAAATGCCAAGTGCGACTCGATTTACATATTTTTCTTTACTCAATAAATAAAAAAATTACATTGACTCAATACTAAAAATAAGTTACATTTCCATTCTCTGAAACTATAGTTGTAGCCGAAGTACGTCGATATCGTCGGCTCTCGTAGGTTATATTAAGTCTAAGTTTAGATGATTATCGAAATAAGGTTCGACCATGGCCAATGGGCCAACAATCTCTCCCATTTTGATAATTGACAAACTCTGACTGATATAGTAGATAATGAAACTCAAAATCTGAATGTGGTAATACTTCTTCTTTTGTTGAAAACTTGAATGCTGAGCTGATATCAGTATTACTCCCCCGTTGTCATTTGATCAAAATAAGGAAAGCCCCTCCGCAATTGTAGCATAGATGTAAAAAAAAACAAGAGTGAAGTAACATAGATATTGCATTAAACAAGCATTAAATAAGCATTGAAATTGTATTTCATAGTTGCAAAAATATTCGTAGTAGAAGCATAATAAATATTTAAGAATCATTTTTAAACATAAACTAAAGTCTCAAACTACTATATAAACTAAAGGTTCTCCATCAACATAAAAGAAATATGCAAAAGATAATAAACTAGAGCAATGTAAAGAGCTCATATAACTAAAAAGATAGCATAAGGATCTGCATCACTCATCATCTCCAGTAGTCGGGTCTCCAGTCTCAACAGACCAGTTGGGATCATAGAAGGCAACAACTAGATCCAAGTAAGGCTGGACAAATGGATCAACAACCCGATATCCGTCTCGTGAAGGATCACGAACCATATGATAGGGTCCACCATGGATCTGAGAGAAGGAGTACTGCATATCTGCCAAGGAGTTGGACATCGCCTAGAAATAGAGAGTGGTCCGATAGTCTGTATGTCTATGACGATCATCCTCAAGAACACGATGCTCTAGCGCTAGTCTGTAACGCTCATCCTCAACTCTAATATGATATCGCATTAAAGTCCGAAGCACGTCCAAGGAGGTAGGTGGCTCGAGAGCAACAGTAGGGTCAGGGTGAGGTGTGTCAGCCGCAGATGGAAGATGAGGTGATACAGCTAGAGGTAAAGGGTTAGAACGTCGAGCAGAAAAGAGATAAGATGGCTCGGTAAGATAGGTGCAATCCTTAAGAGATATTTGAAAATTGTCACTCCCCGTTCCCGATATACATATTCAGAATATATTATTTCTTGCTTGCATGATAGTTAGGTGACATGGAGACTAGACCCATTCTTTGGTTCAATTAGGCTCATGGTTATTTGTTTGGGCTGGTTTGGTCATGAGTTGAACCCATGGTGTAAACCTCAAGCCCTAACTATATAAGCTAACTTCTTTCTCTCTCTTCCCTTATTCTCTCATTTCTTCTCCTTCTTTCATTTTAGGAAACCTATGGTCTAAACCTTGCATGACATAGAGAAACCCTTAGATTTTAATTCTTGCTTTTTTCCTTGTATTTTATTTGTCTAATATGTGTATATTATGATTCTAAGCACTTCTAATACTTGGAGTTTTCGGTTTTTATGGGTGAACTTGGCTAGATCTACATTTTTAGTTAAGGGTTTTCATGGGTTCCATAAGTTTTCCTTGGTTTTAATCTACTTAAACTTAGTATATTTGAAAACTAATTATTCCATGTGGTAAAGCATTCAATTTTGTGCAATTTTAACTTTTGTTTCACTTGATTTAGAGTTAAAATAAAGTTTTTATGGAGGAAACAACTTTCGGTTTTGGAGATTTTTGCCATGGCTGAACTTGCTTTCTAGAGAAGACGAAGTTTTCATGTGGCCAGCATCTATGCGGTCGAGAGTTCTATGCGGCCCGATCTTTATGTGGCTTAGACTCTTTGCCACATATGCCTTCCAATATGCGTCCATCTTTTTGGATGCATGACTGATTGTTACACGTGCGTTCTGGAGCTAAGTACTTGAAAAAGTCTTAACAACGAAACTCCTCGTATTTTGCTTGCTGAACGAATGAGAATCTCACTAAGTCCAAGAAACATCCATGCAGACGAGTGACCCTTACGGCCAACAGAGCATGTAACCATGAGCTATGCGCCTCTTCTTGGACGCATGACTCTATACCACATTGGCACATCTTTTCATGCATGTCTCTTATCTGACACACTTTATGGCTTGTCAGTCCATCACTTCAATCACTTCTCTGATGCCTATTTAATACATATCACTCAGCACTTGTCCCAAGGAGTAAACTTTTCCTTGACCTATGCGGCACTGAATCCTATGCGATACTGAATGCTATGCGGCCTTGATCCTATGCGGCCTTGACCTATGCGATACTGACTCTATGCGTCCCTGATATTCATGAGGCCATATGTACACATTTTGTGGTTTTGCTTACTTTGGAGGTTTTATTGGATTTTGTGATGCCATGCATAATTTTAATAATTGTAAGGTATATAATCTCAGTAACCAGGTGTTAGACTCGACTAAGTGCCTGGCCCGATAGGCTATGCACCAAGCATCCATATTACCCATGCGCCAAGTGACTATGATCACCTATGTGCCTGACTTAACTTATGTGATGCTATGTGCTAGAACTCATGTGATTTACCAATGATTAGTAACTTGACCTGGCTATTGGTATCCGTATTGATACACTTACTACTTGCTACATGTTCCTACGTGCTAAGTGTTCCTACACAATTTTGTTATATGTTTTACACTAAGGTGTACCTACGTGCTATGTGACATATGATATAATACGATTTTCTCCAACATGGACATCATAGTTTGTTGATAACCAAAGCGTGGCTAGGATTTATTTGATTGTTGCATCACGCTCGGGTGAATCCAAATTGAACTATTAAGTGACAAAGTGGATTCGCATCTAGCGTGCTTGTACTGCGGTAAGATATATAAAGGGAGTAACATGTGATTCCAGCTAATCGTAGGGTTAACTAAGCAACTAAAACTTGTAGAACATTAGGATGGACAAAATCCATAGATTGCAATTAACTATCCACCCTTCAATATTTATCTAGGGAGTGAAGGATGTCCCTATTTGAATATTGTTAAATATCCAATTATTATATTATACTATATGTTCTACGTGATCTTAGCACGGTGGCCTTACAAGGGATCAGTGCATAATACTACGTGCTACGTAGCGATTCATGGCTCGGCTAACCCTTCTAGCACTTGGTTCGATCTGAGGATTCCTATTGCATGCATAATACCTCTGGGATAACCCAGACTCCACCTAGTAAGCGGTACAAGTGATTGGCCGATACTGTAATTAAACTTGTTTGGTTATATCTTTTGTTGAATAGTTTAGGAACACGGACTATCATGGTGCAATGGTCTAACCTCGTCTTTGTTTGGTTGTAGGGTTAGATTGTTGTATCACGATAGGCTATGGACCGAAACTATGAGACATAACTATATATATGTTTATTTCCCTCGGGTTTTATTTCTTCATTCGTGCTTCCTTTGTGGTACTTGTTATTTGAGGTCAAACCACACTAGTTTTGCATAGCCAAGTTTAGAGCTAGTACCCGAGGATCCAGTGTACTTCCTCCTGAACAATGTCGCGTACCAGACTGACGGCCGCTGAGGGACACGAGTGGGTTTCTTCTTACCTACTCGATATTATACATTTTACTCTTTTTGGCGTTTATCCACCGGAACTTGTTAACCGTAGATATGGATATTTAGTTCCTTACATGATTGTAATTAATCAGACTACAACTGATCATTGTTATGTACTTTTGCTATTCTATCAGCTTCTCATTTTGTACAGTTGGTTTCTAGAATATTTTGATGGGGCGATTGGGACACCTTTTTGCTTTATCTTACATGTTTTATGTTTATATTCTTGTTTGTTTGATTGAGACAATAGAAGTTTTGTGTGACCCTAAGTGACTTGCTTGTAGTATACACCCTCTTGTCTAGTTATAACCGTGATCGCCGTATGATCTATAGTACCTTGTACGGGGTTGCTGGCCATGTCCATCTCCATATTCCGGTATTGGAACGTGATATAGTTTTAGTGGTAGCCCATGCAGGTCTGTACTTTCAGACTTGTGGGGTGTTATGGTCATAGGAGTCTCAATCAAATATATGCCTTTAAAATCCTAAATTCGTTCTTCTCGATGCCCTACTTGACTATCGATTCAATTGTTTCTTTGATCCTTCCGGTCATGTTCTTAATATTTTTTGTCCTTTCTTTTGGGCTTCTTCAGTTGCTGGAGAAGCAAATTTGGCATGTCAGGGTCCTTTGGGCTACAGCGAGAGGCAGCACCAGGTCTGAGTTAAGTCTGGATTGAGGTAGTGATTGAGCAAGTCGAGACAGTCGAACCAGTAACAGATCATATTGGACGACAAACCCCAGAGATCCAAGTACCTCCAGCCATACCAGCGGTACTTGACACTCCGAAATTATTGGAGATCATTCGAGGGCTGTTAGTAACTCAGCAGCATCAACAATTTTAGCAACAAGAACATAATATACTTTGACGGCATAGAGGATGCCATCATGACAGATGCGTGGCTCCATGACATCGAAGTTATCTTGGCAGTAGCAAAAGTTTTGGCTGAGGAACGAGTTGATCAGGTCTGATTGCAGCTTCAAGACCTTGTCCGTGACTGGTGGGCGTCACTGGAGGTTATCTTGAGGCGTCCTATCTCTTAGGACAGTTTCAGGACTCACTTTCAAGCCAAGTATTTTGGAGTTGTAGCATAATATGAGCTCCAATAGAGGTTCATCGGTCTCAAACAGCCTGGCAGGATCATAGATGGATATGTAGCCGAGTGTTATAGGCTGAGTAGATTCGCTCCAACTATGGTGGCCAAGGAGTTGTATAGAGCGATGAGGTTCCAACAAGGACTTCATCTGGAGATTCTAAACTAGTAGACGGGCATGACTACCAGACTTATGAAGAAGTACTTATGGCAGCTCAAAGGCATGAGCTTACTATGCAGAGGTTGTCGGCGAGGTCGAAAGGCCAGAAGAGGTCTCATACTCAGAGTAGAGGAGGAGGTGAAGGAGTACCCCGAATGTCAGCACTATCACCTAGCGTTCGCATTCATGATTTATCACCATGGAGGGTAGTAGTTTTGATAGTAACAGCACCAGCTCGGCAGCAACAACAGTAGCAGCGCTAGGGAGCACCGATGGGATGTACTTACTGTGGCAAGGGAGGCCATACTAGAGATGTGTGTAGGGTAACCAATGGGTTGTGTATGAGGTGTAGTAGTCCAAACCACCGAATTTTTAATTGTTCGATGATGCAGAGGCCAGGAGGGCCAGTCCAATAATTTCCAACACTGCCAGCACCAGGGTCAGTTCAGAATAGAGGGACAACAGTAGCAGTACGTCCATTTGCTCAGCGTCCCTTATTGACACAAGGTCAGATGTACCAACAGCAGAGGAACCAGCAATAAGGCCAGCAAAGGCAACAAAAACATGTCTAAGGGAAGCAGCAGCATGGAGCGCAGCAGAGCTAGGGGCAGGCATTTAGTTTGTCTTTGGAGGAGGTTTGGCATCGAGAGACGTGGTGGCATATAACATCTTTGTTGCATCTTATCCTGCTATTGTATTTATTGATTCGGGTGCATCTTATTCTTTTATATCTACACAATATGTGATACACATTGGATTGGAGTTTGAGGTATTGCTAAAAAGGTTGAACATACTCACTAATAATAGGCTCGTAGAAGTTAGTAGGGTGTGTATAGCGTGTCCAATCGTAGTGTACCGGCGTTCATTACCTGCACGGTTGATCAAGTTCCCTATGGATAACTTTGACGTTATCCTAGGCATGGAATGACTGAGAGACAGTCATGCTACGATAGATTACCATAGGGGTATGGTATTGTTTATTATCTCATGCACGTAAAACATCGTCTTTGATAGATCTGTGAGAGATTAGCATGAAGAGGTGATCACAGTGGCAATAATAGCAAAAGAATAGCTGCCCAAGATAGTCAAAGAGTTTCTAAATGTCTTCCCAGAAGAACTCCTAGGGCTACCACCAGAGAGAGATATGGAGTTTTGGATAGAATTGATTACCGGATTCACTAAATGGTACCATCAGAACCAGACAAGCTTTACCAACACGTAAAAAAGTTGAAGGCAAAAAAGTTTATTCTAATCAGTGGATTATCTTGGGGAATGCCAGTAGTTTTAGTAGAGAAGAAGGATGGGTCAACGAGGATGTGCATCGACTATAGGTAATTGAATGCAGTAACGACGAAGAACAAGTACCTATTACCAAGGATAGATGATTTGTTTGATCAATTAAGCAAAGCTAAGGTTTTCTCCAAGATTGACCTCCGGTTAGGGTATCATCAAGTAAGAGTTCGGGAGCAAGACATACCCAAGACAACATTTAGGTCGCAATATGGGCAGTACGAATTCTTAATTATGCCATTCAGACTAACAAATGTTCGATAGTATTTATAGATTTGATGAACCATATTTTTATGCCGTACCTATATCAGTTCATGGTGGTTTTCATAGATGATATTCTTGTCTATTCAAGTAATAAAGAGGTGCACGAAGAGCATCTTCGAAAGGTCTTACAGATTTTGAGGGAACACCAGTTATATGCAAATCACAACAAGTGTGAGTTCTGGTTGGATCACGTATCATTCTTGGGTCACATCATCTCTGGAGAAAGAGTAGTTGTAGACCCGAAGAAGGTTGAGGCTATAGAAGGTTGACCAGTTCCCAAGACAATAGAGGAGGTGCGTAGTTTTCTAGGTTTGGCAGGATATTACCAAAGGTTATGGCAGACTTCGTAAGAATTTCAGCACTCTTGAACCGATTGACGCGTAATGAGGCTAAGTTTGTGTGGTCCACAGGATGTCAGGCAACATTTGAAGAATTAAAGAAGAGATTAATTTTTGCACCAATCCTCACGCTTCCAATAGGTTCTAGAGGATTTATAGTATATTATGATGCATCCGGTAAGGGACTTGGGTGTGTTCTGATACAACACGAAGGGTGATAGCGTATATATTTCAGTAGCTTCGAGATCATGGGAAGAACTACCCGACTCACGATTTAGAGTTGGCAGCAGTGGTGTTTGCACTTAAGTTATGAAGGCACTACTTATATAGTGATCGGGTGTAAATATTCACGGAGCACAAGAGCTTAAAGTATGTATTTACCCAGAAGGATTTGAACATGAGGCAAATGAGGTGGTTAGAATTATTGAAGGATTTTAACGTAGAACTCCAGTACCATCCAAGCAAAGCGAATATGGCAGCAGATGCTCTTAGTAGGAGGGGTATTGCATACATGTTGACATGACATAATCATATCTTAGAAGATCTTCAAGTTATAGGTATTGAGATAATACTTCCACAAGACGTAGGAGTGTTGGCAAGTTTATAGATCCAGTCTACCATTATTGAGAGGATCCGGGTAGCTCAGTCGGAGGATCCGTAGATCCAGAAGCTTCGGGCTGAGTGCGAGTCTGGTCGTAGGAAGGAGTTGACAATTCATGAGGACGGAACTCTTAGGTTTAGAAATCGTCTCTATGTACCAAGCAAAGATATCCGGCAATACGTTATGACCGATATGCATAGTTTTCAGAATTCAATTCATCCAGGGGGTACCAAGATGTATCAAGATATCAAGCAAAATTTTTGGTGGAATGGGATGAAGAGGTAGATAACGTGATTCGTCTCTCAATGTTTGGTATGCTAGCAAGTAAAGGCCGACCAGCAGAGACCGGTAGTATTATTACAACCGCTTCCTATCCTGGAATGGAAGTGGAAGTATATCACGATGGACTTTATGACAGCTTTACCTAGATTCCCGATTGGTCATGATGTAGTTTGGGTGATAGTGGATCGACTCATAAAAGTAGCTCATTTTTTCTTTTCGAGTAGGACAGTCTATAAAATAGTAGGAAGAGATGTACATACGATGAATAGTAAGACAACATGGTATTCCAGTAAGTATTATATCAGATAGAGATACTCGGTTCACCTCTTATTTTTGGAAGAGTTTGCACCAGAGTGTAGGTACCAAGTTTAGGTTCAGTACCGCTTATCATCCTCAGACAGACGGGCAGTCAAAAAGAACCATCCAAAAATTGGAGGACATGTTGCGGGCTTGTACTTTGGATTTTAGAGGGTCTTAGGAAGATCACCTTTATCTCGTCGAGTTCTCGTATAACAATAATTATCAGACGAGTATCCAGATGGCGCCATTCAAGGCATTATATGAAAGAAAGTGTCAGTCACCATTGGCATGGGATGATATAGGTAAGCAAAAGATATTAGGCCCAGAGATGATCACGTAGATAGTATAAGTGGTCAAGCAGATCAGAGAGCGACTTCGGATTGTGCAAGACAGGCATCGACATTGGGCGGATCAACATCGTAGGCCTTTAGAGTTTCGTGTCGGTGACCACGTATTCTTGCAAATTTTGCCAACCCATGGAGTCATTAGGTTCGGGGTTCACGGGAAGCTTAGTCCATGATACGTTGGTCCGTTTGATATTCTCAATAGGGTAGGCGATGTTGCTTATCGTATTTCTTTTTCTCCTTCGCTACACGAGGTGCACGATGTATTTCATCTATTTCAGTTGCGTAGGTATGTTTCAGATCTGAGTCATATCCTTGACCATTCTGAGCTAGTCATTGGTACTGACTTGTCTTATGAGGAGCAACCCGTATCTATTTTAGACCGAAGGGAGAAGGTGCTCAAGAATCAGACTATCTATCTTGTCCGAGTTGCTTGGAATCATCACCCTTTGGGAGAGCCGACGTGGGAATGCGAGGACGACATCCGGTCTTGGTATCTGAATATTTTTGAATCGAAAGGTATATTTTTTTTATGCCTTCATATCTTGAATCTCGTGATTCGTTCACCCATACTCTGTGAAGTTGATTTTCTTTATTATGTGATTGGATTTGATTGTGTGTATAGATGTGCTTGTAGTATAGTGGTTGTTCTGATTTCTCTAGCTAGCCTTTGGTTTGAATTTCGGAGACAAAATTTTTCTAAGGTGGGTAGAGATATCACTTCCCATTCCCGGTATACATATTCGTAATGTATTATTTCTTGCTTGTATGATAATTAGGTTGCATGAAGACTAGACCCATTCTTTAGTTCAATTAGGCTTATGGTTTATTTGTTTGAGTTGGTTTGGTCATGAGTTGAACCCATGGTCTAAACCTCAAGTCTTAACTATATATGCTAACTTCTTTCTGTCTCTTCCCTTATTCTCTTATTTTTCTCCTTCTTTCATTTTAGGCAACCTATAGTCTAAACCTTGCATGACATGGAGAAATCCTTAGATTTTAATTCTTACTTTTTTTGTATTTTATTTGTCTAAAATGTGTATATTATGATTCTAAGTACTTTTAATACTTGGAGTTTTCAGTTTTGATGGGTGGATTTGGCTATATCTACATTTTTAGTTAAAGATTTTCATGGATTCCATAAGTTTTCCTTGGTTTTCATCTACTTAAACTTAGTATATTTGAAAACTAATTATTCTATGTGTTAGAGCATTCAATTTTGTGCAATTTTGACTTTTGTTTTACTTGATTTGAAGTTAAAATAATTTTTTTATGGAGGAAACAACTTTCAGTTTTGGAGCTTTTCCGTCATGGCTGAACTTGCTGTCTGGAGAAGACGTAGTTCTCATGCGACCAACATCTATTTGGTGGAGAGTTCTATGTGGCCTGATCTTCATGCAGCTTGGACTCTTTGTCGCATAAGCCTTCCAGCATGCGTCCATCTTGTTGGATGCATGACTGATTGTTACATGTGCATTTTGGAGCTAAGTACTTGAAAAGTCTTAACAATGGAACTTCTCGTATTTTACTTGCTGAACGAATAAGAATCTCACTAAGTTCAAGAAACATCCATGCAGCCGAGTGACCCATGCGGCCAATAGAGCATGCGACTACAAGCTATGCACCTCTTCTTGGATGCATAACTCTGCACCATATTGACACATCTTTTCTTGCATGTCTCTTCTCTGACACACTTTATGGCTTGTCACGTCTATCACTTCAATCACTTCTCTGACAAGCATTTAATGCATATCACTCAGTACTTATCCCAAGGAGTGGACTTTTTCTTGACCTATGCGGCACTGAATCCTATACGACACTGACTCCTATGCGGTACTGACCAATGCAGCTTGATCCTATGTGACCTTGACCTATACAGCATTGACTCTATGCGTTCCCGATCTTCATGCGACCATATGTACACATTTTATGGTTTTGCTTAGTTTAGAGGTTTTAATGGATTTTGTGATACCATTCATGATTTTAATGATTGTAAGTGTATGTAATCTCAGTGACCAGGTGTTAGACTCGACTAAGTACCTTACCCGATTGTAGGCTATGCGCTAAGCGGCCATATTACCTAGAAGCCAAGTGACTATGACCACCGATGTGCCTGAATTAACTTATGTGATGCTATATGCTAGAACTCATGTGATTTACCGATGATTGGTAACTTGATATGGCTATTGGTATCCGTGCTGATACACTTACTACGTGCTACGTGTTCCTACATGCTAAGTGTTCCTACGCGATTATGTTACATGTTTTACATCGAGGTGTACCTATGTGCTATGTGATATAATATAATTTTCTTCAGCATGGACATCATAGTTGGTCGATAACCAAAGCGTGGCTATGATTTGTTTGATTATTGCATCACGCTCGAGTGAATCCAAATTGAACTATCAAGTGACAAAGTGGATTCGCATCTAGCGTACCCGTACTGTGCTACGACATATAAGAGGAGTAACATCTGACCACGCCATGTGATTCAAACAAAACATATGGTTAACTAGAAAACTAAAACTTGTAGAGCATTGGGAGGGACCGAATCCCGAGATCGGGCTTAACTAGCCATCCTTAAATATTTGTCTAGGAGTGAAGGCTGGCCCCATTTGGATATTGTTAAATATCTGATTATTATATTGTACTATATGTTCTATGTGATCTTAGAATCGTGGACTTACGATGGACCATGGCATAATACTACGTACTACATTGCGATTCATATTTCGGCTAGCCCTGCTAGCACATGGTTTGATCTGAGGATTCCTATTGCATGGATAATACCTTTGGTATAACCCAGGCTCCACCTAGCAAGCCGTACAAGTGATTGGGTGATACTGTAATTGAACTTATTTGTGGTTGTATCTTCTGTTGAATAGTTTAAGGATACTGACTATCATGGTGCAATGGTCTAACCCTTGTCCTTGTTTGGTTATAGGGTTAGATTGTTGTATCACGATAGTCTATGGACCGAAACTACGTGACAGAACTATATACATACATACACACACACACACATACACACACACACACACACACACACACACATATATATATATATATATATATATGTTTATTTTTCTCTGGTTTTGTTTCTTCTTCGTGCTTCCTTTGTGGTACTTGCTATTTGGGGTCTAACACCACTGGTTTTGCATGACCATGTTTAGAACCAGCACCTAAGGATCCAGCGTACTCCTCTCTGAACAATGGCGCGTACCAGACGGATGGCCGCGAAGGGACACGAGTGGGTTTCTTCTTCCCTGCTCGATATTGTATATTTTACTCTTTTGGGCATTTAGCTACTGGCACTTGTTAGCCATAAATCTGGACATTTAGCTCCTTATATGATTATAATTAATCAAACTATAGCAGATCATAGTCATGTACTTTTGCTACTCTGCCAGCTTCTCATTTTGTGCAGCTGGTTTCTAGAATATTTTGATAGGGCGATTGGGATGCTTTTGTCATGACCCACACCCTGGATTTGGGCATGAGTCATGAGTACGTCCAGCCTACGCCGTAGTGTCGACGGTAGAATGCTGTACAATAAGCCACAAGTATAATCTATAACTCACAACATATATTCATCTCCACATTATACTCAATTATAGGTACTAGTTTAAATGAATACACCAAGATAATAATAAAATAATAGTCTTGATGCGGGTCCAAGGAGTCTCCCCAAATGCTAAATATCCAAAGTACAATATTCAAAATACTTTAAAAAAATTGCCGGAGAACAATCCGGTCCAAAATAACTAACAAAACCAACTACTCTACTAAACTACTCCATGGCAAACGGTATTTGAGCTGCGAACTCTCCCTGATCCTCCGAAAGGGCAAGATCATGCTCTATTATGTCGCTAGCATACGGTCCATAATGTGTAGGGATTGCATCCTCATCGTAGTCATCTAAAATATGGTTATCCAGTCAGGAAGAGAACGAGTACATCACAGTGAAAATAGTTCCAACACATGGTAGAAGCTATAAGACAATAAATAGTAAAGAATATATGATAGCAACAAAACTAAAATCATAATAAGGCAACTAGAATAACTAAATGCTAAAGTCCTGTCATGGCAAATATGTAGTACAATATCTCCAAGCAACAAAGGAAATAACTGTAATGTATGGAAGAACAAATAAGAACAACTACTCAATGTGATTTGAAATACCTTGTTGACATGTGAACGACTAAGGGATAAAATTCGACAAACTACACGTATCGTGCATGGCTGCTATTATTCCAGTAATACCATGGGATGGAAATGTTAGTTTACACATCCACTAAGTATTTTCCCTCCCTACGAGTACAACATGGATTATGAACCAGTCATGAAGTAATAACAATAATCCAGAACAGTCACGTATCTCATAATAAGAATCCATAATACTAATCCGTGTAACAAGTATCAAGAATCAAATAATTAATACTAAGCATACATTATAGAGACTATCAAGCACTGAAAGTAATCACGAAAATGTACTCGCCTGTGGTCCTTAGCGGTGGTTGGATCAGGTCCCAATTCATAGTCCAAATCTTACGTATAATATATTACCATGTTAAGAGATAAGTTAATTTAATTTACTTAATTTTGGAATAATTACTCGAAAATCCTATTTTAATCTTATTATTCTGATTTTTAGGTTAATTCCTAAATTTTGTCCAAAGAAACTAAATTTTATTAACTTGAGACTCATGGCACGCAAATCGAGACGATCTGTTGACCAAAAAATCAACTGATACAAAATAAAATTTCATGCATGATTTCCTTTAGATTTCAGTGTCACAAATATGCTGGAATTTACGGCTTATTCGAATTCAAATTCATTTGGAAATTATTGCACATACCAAAATTGTATTGTGAAACGGTAGTTGATTGCTAACTTATAAGTTCTACAGAATTAACATCATAGATATATTTTAGATTAAATTTTGGGAAAACATATGTCAATAATCTTGACATTAGATTTTTAAACTTCAAACGGTTCATGATTCTGATTCTTGGTTCTCCCAAAATGGCAAACAAACCAAGATGCATCTATTTTTGGTCATGCTGTGCTCTACGAATTTAATATTCATAATTTTATCAAACAACTTACATATTCGTAAAACTAACCTCAGTACATTCTAATGTAAAAAATTGGGCCATGTTTGGAGTCCAGAGCTATGAGTAATGGCTTATGGAATATGAAGGAACCCTAGATGATAACTCCTCAAAATCGGCTAAAAGAAAAACCTTAGAAATTATAACCAAAATACTATATATATAGAGGAGAGAGAATAAGCCGCGGCTCTGAGTGAGCCACATGGCATCCATCCATATACTCTCGCTCGGATCAAATGGCCAGGGTTCAGCCCGGCTTGGCTCGGCTGAGTCCGAGTCGAATTCGGACTCGGCTCGGCTCGAGGTCGGCTCGGTGACCCGGCTCGACTCACACTCACCCCCTTCTCTCACTGACTGCTGGGCCCCATTGTCTGGGCCACTGTGGTTGACATGCGGGCCAGGCTGGCTGCTGACTAGATAGTTTAGTTTTATTAGGGTTTTCTTTTTCTGAAAATTAGTTTTTAATTTAGTTTTGCATAATTAACTCAAAATAAATGCTAAAAATAATAAAAAAAACTTTCAAAAAATTCCTAAAAATATATTTGATTATTTAGAACCAAAAATAAAAGTTTGGGATGTTTTTAATTATGTTTGACTCTAAAATAAAATTTTGAAAATACTAAAAAATTAGTGTTACTAGTTTTTAATTAACCAAAAATTATGGAAAAATCCCGGGAGAGTTATGCCTCCAAGCGACGCAAACCAAAAGAATTACTTGGTTAGGAAGCACTTTATCTCTGCGGTCTAGGATCTCCATAGGCTGCTCCGGATAACGGAGGCTTGGTCCAACCTCAAGCTCCAAATGGTCTAATACATGGCTAGGATCTGCCACGTATCGCCTTAGCTGGGACACATGGAACACGTTGTGTACTCCTTCCAATATAGGCGGTAAGGCTAGTCGATAAGCTACTGTCCCGACCTTCTCCAAAACATTGAAAGGTCCGACGAATCTTGGACTAAGCTTTCCACCTCCATCGAAATGAATCGTACCATGTATCGGAGAGATCCTCAGGAACACTAAGTCGCCAACCTATGCCAAAATAGGAACTTAACACATAATCTAAGAACGTAATCAATATTTAAATAAATAAATCGATACCTCAAACTCTAGCGGTCTCCTGTGGCTATCGGCCCACTGCTTCTGTCTGTCTTGAGCCACACGAAGTCTCTCTCTAATCTGCTTTACTTTTTCTACAGCATCAACTACCATCTCTGGTCCCAAAAGTACTCTCTCTCCTACGTTATCCCAAGATAATAGAGTCCAGCATCTCTTACCGTACAAAGCCTCGAAAGGAGACATCTCGATACTGGCCTGATAGCTATTGTTTTATGCAAACTCTACCAGGTGAAGATGATCCTCCCATGAGCCACTAAAGTCTAGTACACATGTCCGAAGCATATCCTTGAGCGTCTGAATAGTCCTCTCAGACAGTCCATCCGTCTGAGGGTGGTAAGCAGTGCTAAATTTGAGTTGGGTACCCAAGTTAGCCTACAAACTCCTCCAAAAGTGGGACATAAATCTGTTATCCCGATCGGATACGATGCTCACTGGAACTCTATGCAGCCTGACTATCTGTCGCATATATAAATCGTCGAGCTTCTCTATGGACAATTCCACTTTGAAAGGTAAAAAGTGGGCTGATTTGGTCAGCCTGTCAATAATGACCAAAATCGCGTCCTTACTTCCTAGAGTGCGTGGAAGTCCGAAAACAAAATCTATTATGATATATTCCCATTTCCGCTCAGGAATCGGTAGTGGCTGTAGCAATCCTCCTAGTCTCTGCCTCTTGGCTTTGACCTGCTGGCACACTAAACATCTGGAGACAGAATATGATACCTCTCGCTTCATCCTATACCACCACACGTGTTCCCTCAGGTCCTTATACATCTTGTTAGCTCCTGAATGTATAGAATACTGGGAATGATGAACCTCCTGCATGATCAATTCTCGCAGGTCCCCACTAGGCACACATAACCTAGTCCCGTGCCTTAGTGAACCATCCTTAGAAATAGAGAAGTAATCCATCAATTCTGCTTGCACCTGAGCTCTTAGGCTTCGCAGACCCTCATCCTGGTACTGTGTCTCTCAGATCTTCTCCATCAACCCCGACTGAATTTGCATGCCCATCATCTGCGTCTCCACTCCTGGAATAATAACCTCCATGTCCAGGCTATCCAAGTCTGCTAATAAGTGGCGATCCGTTGTCAAGTACATCGCTACTAGATATCTGCTTAAGGCATCGGCAACTACATTAGCCTTCCCTGGATGATACTGTAGTAAAATATCGAAATCCTTCATCAGTTCTAGCCACCTACACTGTCTCATATTCAGCTCTTTCTGCTTAAAGACATACTTTAAGCTCTTGTGATCAGTGTATGTTTTTACACGCTCTCCGTAAAGATAATGTCTCCACAGCTTTAGAGAGAAGATCACCACTGATAATTCCAAGTCATAAGTGGGATAGTTTCTCTCATGTGTCCATAACTGTCAAGAAGCATACGCCACTACCTTCTTGTTCTGCTCTAGAACACATCCCAAGCCCTTCCCCAAAGCATCGCTATAAATGATAAATCTACCCGTTCCCGATAGCACCGTCAAAATGGGCATTGTGGTCAACCTCTTCTTTAGCTCATTAAATGCAGCTTGACATTCTTCGGTTCATACGAACTGCACATCCTTTCGAGTGAGTCTAGTTAATGTCTCCGTGATTTGAGAAAATCTTTCACAAATTTCCTGTAATATCCGGCCAATCCTAAGAAGCTTCCGATCTCTGCAACAGAACATGGAGTGTTCCATGACTCTATAGCAGCAATCTTCTTCGGATCCATCGATATCCCGTCTTCAGTCACCATATGCCCAAGGAACTCTACCTTATCTAGGAAGAACTCACATTTCAAGATTTTTCCATAGATCTTCTTCTTCCGAAGGGTCTCTAGCACAATCCTTAGATGCTTCTCATGCTCTTCCAGTGTCTTCAAATAGATAAGGATATTATCTATAAATACTACTATGAACTTGTTAAGGTATTGGTGGAACACCTTATTTATCAAGTTTATGAAGACTGTCGGGGCATTAGTCAACCCAAATGGCATCACCATAAACTCATATTGGCCATATCTTGTCCAAAATACAGTTTTTGGAATATCTTCCTTCTTCACCTTCAATTGATGATAGCCAGACCTTAAATTAGTCTTCGAAAATATCCTTGCATCACTCAACTGATGGAAAATATCGTCTATCCTTGGTAACGGGTACTTATTTTTGATGGTGAGGTTGTTCAGAGCCCTGTAATCAATGCACATTCGCACCGACCCATCATTCTTTGGTACAAATAAGACCGGGGCTCCCCAAGATGAGGAACTTGATCTAATGAAACCCTTGTCTAGTAACTCATCAACTTGCTTCTTCAGTTCTGCCAGCTCATTGTTGTTGATCTTGTAGACCTGTTGCGACATCGGCTCTTCCCCAGGCACTAAGTCAATAGAAAATTCAAGATCTCTGTCCGGTGGCAATCCTGGTAGCTTCTCAGGAAACATATCTAGAAACTCTGTAATAATAGGGTGTAGCAAGTCATTCTCTGCTAACATGGCCCCACAAATAATCCCATCACTCTGCTTAACTTCTCCCCTAACAAACTCAAATTCTGGCTCTCCTGGAAGGCGGAACAGTACACATCCTTCACGATAGTCTATGCTAACATAGTGCATACTCAACCAATCCATTCCAAGGACAATATCAAAACTCGGAAGTGGTATTACGAGTAAACTAGCATTCAAATTATGGCCTCCCAAGGTAACACGATGCCCCTTACAAGTATCACTGACTAGGATAGTGCCTCCACCAGTCATGATCTTGCAACTCCTACTCAAGGGTTCTATTACTAAACTATGCTTAAGCACAAATGATACATATATGAAGCTATGCGATGCGAGTGGTGTGGGGAAAGCACCATTGGATCAAGAACCGTGCGCTCTAGTCTTGGGTGGCATTCTGAAAGGTTAAAAACAACAAGAATTCAATTGATATGGCATAAGACAAGAAAGTATTCAAGAAGGACAATCAACTATAAAAGAGGTCTGATTGCTCAAAAGGAATTAATAAGGGTTAACAAGTTGAGTATATGGGATCCCTAGTTGTGATTGAGTATTTTCTATTCCTAGTATGTATATCCTATAGTAGGCTCGAAGTCGTACATCTAACTTGAGTACCACTTCGAGTTCGTAACCTTGTGCGAAACTTGACCTGTGTGGGCCACCATAAAAAAGTGTCACGACCCGCACCCTGGATTTGGGCATGAATCATGAGTACGTCCAGCCTACACCACAGTTTCGACGGTAGAACGCTGTACAATATGCCACAAGTATAATCTATAACTCATAATATATATACATCTCTACACTATACTCAATCACAGGCACTAGTTTAAATGAATACACCAAGATAATAATGGAATAATAGTCTCGATGCGGGTCCAAGGAGTCTTCCCAAATGCTAAATATCCAAAGTACAATATTCAAAATACTTTAGAAAAATTGTCGGACAACAATCCGGTCCAAAATAACTAACAAAACCAACTACTCTACTAAACTACTCCATGGCAGACGGTATCTGAGCTGCTAACTGTCCCTTCTCCAGAAGGGCAAGATCAGGCTTTATTATGTCGCTAGCATACAGTCCATAATGTGTAGGGATTGCATCCTCATCGTAGCCACCTAAAATATGGTTATCCAGTCAGAAAGGGAACGAGTACATCACAGTAAAAATAGTTCCAACACATGGCAGAAGCTATAATACAATAAATAGTAAAGAATATATGATAGCAACAAAACTAAAATAATAATAAGGCAACTAGAATAACTAAATGCTAAAGTCCTGTCATGGCAAATATGTAGTATAATATCTCCAAGAAACAAAGGAAATAACTGCAATATATGGAAGAACATATAGGAACAACTACGCTATATGATTTAAAATACCTTGTTGACATGTGAACGACTAAGGGGTAAAATCCGGCAAACCACACGTGTCGTGCATGGCTGCTATTATTTCAGTAAGACCATAGGATGAAAAGGTTAGTTCACATGTCCACTAAGTATTTCCCCTCCCCACGAGTATAACATGGATTTCGAACCAGTCACGAAGTAATAACAATAATCCAGAACAGTCACGTATCTCATAATAAGAATCCATCATACTAATCCGTGTAACAAGTGTCAAGAATCAAATAATTAATACTAAGCATGTATTATAGAGACTATTAAGCACTAAAAGTAATCACAGAAATGTACTGGCCTGTGGTCCTTAGTTGTGGTTGGATCAGGTCCCAATTCAGAGTCCAACTCCTACGTATGATATATTACCATATCAAGAGATAAGTTATTTTAATTTATTTAATTTTGGAATAATTACTCTAAAATCTTATTTTAATCTTATTATTCTTATTTTTAGATTAATTCCTAAATTTTGTCCAAAGAAACTGAATTTTATCAACTGAAGACTCATGGAACGCAAATCGAGGCAATTTGTTGACCGAAAAGTCAACCGATATAAACTCAAATTTCATGCATAATTTTTTGTAGATTTCAGCGTTGCCAATATGTTAGAATTTATGGCTCATCCAAATTCAAATTCTTTTGAAAATTATTGCACATACCAAAATCGTATTGTGCAACGATGGTTGATTGCTAACCTAGAAGTTCTATAGAATTAACAACATAGAAATATTTTGGATTAAATTCTAGGAAAAATATATGTCAATGATCTCGACATTAGATTTCTAAAACTTTAAACGGTTCATGATTCTGAATCCTGGTTCTCCCGAAATCATGAAAACATCGAGACACATCTATTTTTAGACATGCTGTGCTTTACGAATTTTTTAGAATTTAATATTCATAATTTTGTGAAACAACTTACATATTCAGCAAACTAACCTCAATATGGTTCTAACGCAAGAAACTGGGCCACGTTTGGAGTCAACAGTTATGAGTAATGGCTTCTGGAAGATGAATGAACCCTAGATGATAACTCCTCAAAATAGGCTAAAAGAAAAACCCTAGAAATTATATCCAGAATACTATATATATAGAGGAGAGAGAATGAGCTACGGCTCAGAGTGCGCCACATGGAATCCATCTATGTACTCCCGTTCGGATCGAACGACCAGGGTTTAGCCCGGCTTGGCTCGCTGAGTCCGAGTCGAATTCGGACTCGGCTCGGCTCAGCTCGAGGTCGGCTCGGTGACCCGGCTCGACTCACACTCACCCCCCATTCTCTCACTGAATGCTGGGCCACACTGTCTGGGCCACTGTGGCTGACACGCGGGCCAGGCTGACTGTTGACTGGGTAGGTTAGTTTTATTAGGGTCTTCTTTTTCTAAAATTTAGTTTTTAATTTAGTTTTACATAATTAACTCAAAATAAATGCTGAAAATATTCAAAAAATCCTCAGAAAATTTTTGAAAATATATTTGATTATTTAGAACCTAAAATAAAAGTTTGGGATATTTTGAATTATGTCTGATCCTAAAATAAATTCTTAAAATTTCTAGAAAATTAGTGTTACTAGTTTTTAATTAAACAAAAATTGTAGAAAAATCCCAATAGCCCTAAATTAACCTAATAACAACATTTAAGCTAGAATTTCATGATACAGAGGTTACAGCTTTTCTGCTTTATCATACATGTTCTATGTTTGATATTATTGTTTGACTGATTGAGAAAATAGATATTATGTGTGACCCTAAGTGAGTTGCTCGTAGTATGCACCCCTTTGTCTAGTTATAGCCGTGATCATCGTACGACGTATATTACCTTGTACGGGATAGCTGGCCATATCCGTCTTCGTATTTCGGTATTGGGGCATGACAGAAATGCTCAAAGAAAATAGGTAAGTACTTAGTGTACACAAGGTTAAACTTGTTCTTGCGGGAATGGATCATCATCTGAATCATAGTCTTTGGAAAGCTAAATTTAACTCCAAAGTGGATATGATACATAGCACACATCTCTAAGTTTGTAATATCATCTGTAGTGGTCTGTTAGGCAGAAGGGTTGAAAAGATAATATGATGCAAGTCATAGAACTATCTATTCAAGTGTTTGGCCTTAAGTTGACCAGGAGGACGGGGGTTGAGTAAACAAATATAGTCCTTAAAAGAGTCTAGAGTCGTATTGTCGGTGAATTTTAAAGATGTGATAGGTACTAGGGGTTCTCCTTCGTTGGGAATGTGAAGAATTTCCCCTAAGTATTCAGCATCAAATTCAATATCTAACCTGACGATACGAGATTTAACAGAATCATCAACTGATGACATATTATAGTAAAATATGCAGACAACATTAATAAATACTGGAAATCTAGTAGTCACTATGTCATCTAATCCTAATGCATGAAAAGAGTCCAAATAATTAGAAAACACAATAAAATTAATGGGACTGCCAGCACAGCCGGTGCGGTCGACAAAGTCGTTGAACCATTCATTGGATTGATCTAATAAAGAAAAAATTAATTCATTAAATTCTCCGTCATCTGGCAAGGCTGGACTAAACAGAGATTAAGAAACATCATCCTGATTGGAAGATGAGGCTTCTCCTACTTTTCTTTTCTCTTAAATAATTTGGGAGCCATGGAAATAATAGAAAGGAGAAGAAATATGAGTTATACCTTCAATCAAATGATGAACAGTGGTAGATAATAATGAATGAAACAAAAATCCAAATTTCTAGCTCTTAAAACCGCATAAGGAGGGATATCCAAAGGGGTTAGGGTTTGAGAAATTAGGGTTTTTGGCCGCTGGGAGATACTGGAGCCGATTGGGAAGATGAAGGATGTGTATATAAGAGAGAGTAGGGCCCACAACTTAAATAAAACTGAGGCCAACCGAACTCGGATCGAGTTCGGGCCGAGTTCTGTTCGAACTCTTATGGAGTTTTGATGTTTCAACTTTAGTTTAAGTTATGGTTCACTTTCTTTTAGATACAAGCCAACTTTGCAAATCAAGAAATTAGTAATTTATGAATTTGAATAATAATGACTAACAATATTTAATAAATCTTTTTCCTGTTATGTATTGATTATCTCAGATTAGATGTAGGGGTCGTATCTTAGCTAGCGGTGGTCCAAAGACGCTTAAGTACCGTGTTATTTAGGCTTTTACGCCTTTTTGACAGAATGACCCTTTTGGCTTGTCTCTAAAATAATTTTTACATATAGGATCAAGATTTAAGAAAATACGTATTAATTATATATTATTGATATCCAAAATTTCTAATTCACGACGTATAAAGTTGAATCAATCTTTTGCTAATGGTTTAGTAAATATATTAGCTAATTGATGCTCTATGTCAACAAATTCAAGACATATATCATCGTAAGCTTGATGATCTCTTAAAATGTGGTGTCTAATCTCAATATGTTTGGTATGTGAGTAACATATGGGATTCTTAGTGAGATTGATCATGCTAGTGTTATTACAGTATATAGGAATCTTGGTGTAGTAAAGATTATAGTCTTCAAGGGTTTGTTTCATCCACAAAATTTGAGCACAATAAAGTTCGGCGATATACTCAGCCTCAGTAGTTGACAATTCTACAGAATTTTGTTTCTTGCTAAACCTGAGACTAAAACTTTTCCTAGGAAATAATACTTGCCGCTGGTACTCTTTGGATCAACTTTGCATCCAGCAAAATCAATATCCAAATAACTAGTAAGGTTAAATGATGTGGTTTTGGAATACCATAAGTTGACAGTCGAAGTGCCTTTAAGGTATCGAAAGATACGCTTAACTACGCACATAAAAAAGACGCATCCATGCGCCCAACGTCCATGTGCCCCAAATAAAACTCAACAGATGATAGACCGCGTGGACACCATATGGCCCAAAAAAGGGACACCATGCGGCCCAGAAAAAGAACACCCATGCAGTCCAAATGAGCGTCTTGACAACTGGACGTAGGTCGACCAAACATGATGTCCTGACAACAAAGATGGCGCCTGAATAGAATCCTGACAAAAATGATTTTTCTTATCGCCTTGAAGGACGGGAATACGCTAAGAGGCAGAAGTCCCAAGGAGGGTACAGAGCCACGTGGACAATATGATAAAAGACCTCATGCGGCTTTGGCACATGCGTCCCATACTCCATACGGTCCATGCATCTTTGGCCCATGCGTCCCAGACTCCATGCATCCCATGCATTGCTGGCTCATGTGTTCCAGACTCCATACGGCCCATGCGTCTCTGGCCCGTGTGTTCCAGACTCCATACGTCCCGTGTGTCTTTGGCCACATCTATCCCAGACTCCACGATGACCAAGTCTTGCTGTTACAATTGAGTGGTCCTCTCCAACCAAATAGCAGCCACGTGTCCATTT
This sequence comes from Iris macrosiphon, assembly GCA_036927795.1. Classification (NCBI taxonomy): domain Eukaryota; kingdom Viridiplantae; phylum Streptophyta; class Magnoliopsida; order Asparagales; family Iridaceae; genus Iris; species Iris macrosiphon. The sequence continues at coordinate 104,990,559 of JAYESA010000015.1, read as the reverse complement.
GACCAAGTCGTACCTATACAGTTGAGAACTACCCAGATACTCAGCAAACAACAAAATCCTAGTAAATATTCATGTGACAGCGGAGCTCAGATTCCTGTGCATAGCTGTAGCACCCTTTCATTGAGAGGTGAAACGTGGCCAATCCTACCATCCATACGGCCCAAAATCTATACGGCCATAAATATGACTATAAATAGTAGGGTACCAGACTCGGACATGGGGATGGCTTGCTATATGAGAATCAACACTCAAGGGAGAGAGAAGAGCTTCTGCATCGGATCATCCATGGAGTAAAAAGAGTTGCTATACTCCTAACCCCCCATTGCCACCCCTAGAAAATAAATTTGTACTTAGATTGTCTCCTAGAACTCTTCTTTGTACTTTCTTAGTTTGTTAATCAAATCTAGTTCTCCCAGTTCTTGTTTTGATATTAAATAGCAAATACGGTGGTGACTTTGCTGGGGACTTCCTTCTCCTCCGTTGAGAAGTCAGTGACTCAGTCCGATGCGGCCAAGCTCGGCTCAACACAAAAGATGTTGGTGGTCCGCTTTGACCAGCAAGTGTTCGAGGATATGCTCTCTGGGATAGCGCGGGTCCTTCTTCGAGGCAAGCAAAGCCCAAGAAGACCCGCAGGACGTGGGTAGCAAAGGCCTCTGTGCCTCACCCAACTGTGGAGCATGCATTCCCTATCTCTCTCCCAACCACAGGGACCGCACATTACGGGGCCACTGTCTATGTTGCAGCCTCTTCCAACCAAAAGGGGGCTCCCCACTGGAAGACCCGTAGAACGTGGGTAGCCAAGGCTGCTGTGCCCAACCCAGCTGTGAAACAGACGCTTCTAGCCTCTCACTCTATTGCCCATGACGGTCGTCGGACGAATACCCATAACGTCCACATCTATGCAACATCCTGGGATAACATAGAGACTGCTTAGCACCCAGCCTCTGGCAGAGAAAAATACTATGATGCCAGATGTCCTGGTGTTGAGGTAGCTTCTATACGGCCAAGGGAGAGGCCGCATAAGACTGCCCATGCAGCATTAACTCACAACCGCATACGGTAGGCCACATCCGGCCCCAATAGCAACATAACCTCTATTTTCGATCGTATCTCATGCGGCGCAGATCCTATGTGACCCACTGAGAATGGTGAAAACCCAAAATAGGATTATTTGTACTACGCGCCTGCGGTAGCTAAGCTGAAGAAGTCTAAGGCGGTGAGAGCACGTCAAGCTCAAGCAAATGCTTATACGACCAACTGCCAATAGGCATCGCTAGTTATTATACGATCCTCTGATGCAAAGTTGTACAGGACTGACCCATGCGTCAATCTCACAGGGACCAACGGACAGGGTCAGTCTCAAAAGTCTTCCATCGGTACCTCAGGAAAAGTTTGGGTATGAACCCTAAGCCAGGAAGCCAACACATCACCTGCGCATCCATGTGCCAGGGATACCTGGACTCACAAAGAGGATGCAAAGGTAAAATACCCTTTGTGTCATAACCCACACTCGAAAAATCGGGCATGAGTCGTGGGTACGTCCAGCCTACGCCATAACATTGGCGGTAGAATGCTTTCTAGGTCTACTATCTAGCTAACAATCTCACACAACAACATAAGTACCTGCCAAGATCTTAACTCCAAACGGAGGAACAATATGATAAAGATAATACAAATACTCAATCCCGATCTAAGCACGATAAGATAACAAGAAAGTCTAACAACTACAATGTCTAAACAACAACAACTACTAAAGACAGCAACAATAATAATAATAACAACAATATCCTGAATCAAATAAAATAAAAAGTCTCAAACCAAAAGCCGGGGACAAATCCGGTACCAAAAGCTAATAAATACAACTAAGGTCCTAGTGATCCCGGCTACCAACCCAGAAATTACTCCTGAACTAGGGGGTCCCTGTCTGCACCATCGACAGGCTGAGGTCCATAAAACGTCGGACACCAATCTTCCGGATCCTCTAAAAAATATATCCAGTTAGGATTGGAGCAAGTACACCTCTAACAGCAGTTCCAGTTAAATGATAAAAACTATAAAGCAGTTGTAGTAAGTAGCACAAGGTGAAGGAAATGAAGTGTGAACAAGAAAATATATATATATATATATATATATATATATATATATATATATATATATATATATATATATATATATATATATGTCAACTGGTGCATAAAGGTAAAGATGTATGAAAATCAGAAGCAAGATAATAATGACTGCAGGATACAATAAATCTAAACTAAGAGCAAGTGTGTGCACAATGACGTAAAGTGAGTCCAGCAAGAGTAAATATAATTGGTCCAGCCCATAAAGTATAAGCGAGACCAGTCAAGCAGTGTAAGTGAGTACAGACTAGAAAGAATGAACTAGTATCTCTAAAATACCTGTTTTGACATGTAAACGGCTAGGGGTAAGTATGGCTCACAGCACACAGGGTGTGCGGCTGATATCATTCCAGATTAGACCAGCGGGAGTAATTCCGAATTTGGGAATATTTACATGTCTACTCGAGTATTTCTCTGCCTCGACTTGTACAAGTGAATCCAAGACCCGACACATAAAATAAATATGAGTCCAGCCAGAAACATGAGTGATGCTTGTAGTGAGTCCTGATGTGATGCTAGTAGGTGATTCCAGAAATAGAGGCCAGACATGAAATATAAGTGTCACAAGTAAATGAATCCAGAAATAATAGTCAGTGTCGTGCCAGAAAATCAGATAATACTATACTAGAAGCTTAATCATAATAATTATCAGATAATGAAAACTATCAGAGAATGTACTCACTTGACGTCCTGAGCAACTGGCGAGGATCGAGGTCCGAACTGGCGTCTCGAAGACCTAATATGGAAATCCAAGGTTACTTGGTACTCTAGAGAGATAAACACATTTAAATAAACTAAAAACAAGCTTCTAGGCCTTTTCTAGGTCAAACGGGTCAAACCGATCCATTCTAGGTCAAAAAGTCAACTCGGAGTCTAAAAAGTCAACTCTAGGTCAAAACTAGGTCAAGGTTGATTTTGGCGGTCAACCGGGTCAACTACAGTCAACTTTAGGTCAAACTAGGGTGCCCCTAAAATTCTAGGTCAAAAATAGCTCATTAAGCTAGTAAACCCATAAACTTGCCTCTTTGAGATACCGGGATACCCTCGGTATCCGATATCTCAATCCTACGCTATATACCCCATTCTAGGTCAAAACTGACTTTTGCTGTTGCTGCTGCTACCTGTTGTTGCTGCTGCTGCTACCTGCTGCTGCTACTACCTACTGCTGCTGCTGCTACCTACTGCTGTTGCTGCTGCTACTTCCTGCTCCCTCTCCCTCTTATCTCTATTTGTCTCACTCTCTATCGATCTCTCTTAACTCACTCTCTCTCGATCTCTCTCAACTCACTCTCTCTTCCTCTCTCAACTAACTCTCTCTCCTCTTTTCCTTTCTTCCAATCTCACCCACCCACTCACTTACTCCCATCCTCAACACTCACCCACACTACACACATACATATATATAAAAATGCACGCACACGCACACACACACACACACACACACACACACACACACACACAATATATATATATATATATATATATATATATATCAACCCACACACACCACACTATATATATATATATAAACCCTCACACTCTCATACATACACTCACACACTTAAACCTCCACACACACATACACACACACACACACACACACACACACACACACACACACACACACATATATATATATATAGGTGTAGGTGTATCTATATATGTATATTTATATATATATATATATATATATATATATATATATATATATATATATATACTTACACACATACATATGAATACCTATATATATATATATATATATATATATATATATATATGGCACACACTTGCACACAAACACACACACACAACCACACCTATACACACTTAAACACACTCACCCCCAAACACACCAATACATACATACTTACCCATATACATATCAATACCTATATATATACAAATATAAACTCAAAAACCTTAATACACACTCCACAAGTCTAAACCAACCCACGCACACGCCCAAAACCTAGAAGTCAAAATGGTCATTTGGTCATTTCGACGAACACTTGGAGTGCGGCTTGCGATACCTCGCGAAATGCATACCAAACCTAATTGAAATTGACCCAAAATTTACCTAAGAGCTCTAATCGATGTCTAGAACCTCACAAAAATGCTATCTCTCCGATTCTAGGTCCATGGCAAAATTTTACATGTGTGTGGAACCCATGTCGAAGAAAAAACCCCCAAATTGCCCAAAACACCCAAAACTCTTCGATACGACCTCGCGTGTCCGAACGGAGACACGAACCTACCCTTAAGACACCCAAGCACGTCTACCTAGGTCCGTCTAACCTAGGGCAACACCCAAAATGGACCAATCTCGGATTTCACCCAAAATTGACACAAAATCCTAGGTCAAAGTCTCCAAACCTATCCAAACAAGCTCCAACTTTCTCCCATGGATAGCCCTAAGATCTAGAAAGGTTCTAAACAACTAATTACACTATACTAGAGTAATTTTAAAGGGAAAAAAATTAGGGTTTACCTCTTGGGAGTTGGAATCCCAAGGCCAAAGTCCTCAAAAAGCCCTAAAAGCTCCAAACTAGCTTCCAAGCTCTCAAATCCAAGCTCTACTACTAAAGTAACTCCTGCACAACTAGGTTAGAGGAAAATGAAAGGTTAGGGTTAGATATGGATGAAGATTGGAGGTGGAAAGAGAAATAGGAAAGGAAACTTAGTTGAAATTGGTTAGAGGAGTAAATGAAGGAGAAATGAAGAAATAGAGTGGAAAAGGAGAAGTGAACGAATGGAATGAAGGGGGAAGAGGGGGTCGGCCATGTCATGGAGAGTAGGGTTAGTGTTAGATATGGGTACAAAGTCTAAAATACCCCTCCTATAAGTCATGCTAATTAGGGTTTGGGGTTCCAAATGCATTCTAACTAAACCCTAATTACTCCAACTAACAAATTAGAATATAAATAACTACTCTAAACCAATAAATAAGTCTGACAAGGGTGTTGGTTGGGTCTGACAAGGGTCCACTAGGGTCTGACATTATTCCAGACTAGCCAAAACCCTAAAACTACTAATAAAAAATACATGCATCTAATTAAATATTAATATAAATATTTATGATCAATACACAATTTAACAAATTAAAATAAAAAATATCCTGTCCTGGAAATAGGATAGTGACAAGCCTATCCTCAGAAAATTTCGTCCTCGAAATTTAAAGTCGATCGTAATTCTTCTAGATCAAACCCCCAACAATCACAGTTAAGAAATTCTACCTAAATAACATACAAGATCATGGTCCTACTGGTCATGTTATCACAGTCTTAATCAGGGTCACTACACTATCTACTACAGCACAAAAGAAAAGTCTAACAGGTACTAATGAAGCACACCATAAGAAATGGAAAAGGACAGGAAGAAGAACAAAAAAAGACAGACCTGCTAACCCAACACCCGTAGCATCGACCTTCTCGACTGTCAACGCAAAAGCCCTGCTCTGCTGGGGTATCTCCCTGTGCTGGTGCGAGGCATGATGGTGTGCCACAGGTGGCCTAGCTCCAACTCTCCGATCCTGTGCTCCACCAAATGGAGGTGCAGTGGGGCAATCTCGCATCTGGTGAGCAGTGGATCCACAGAACATACATATCTTCAGCCTCCTCCTACAAACATCCCAAGTGTGTCTTGCCTTCCTACAGTAGGCACAAGTGGGCACTCTCTTATCTTGCCCCTGCTGCCCCTGCTGAAAAGGAGCCCTAGCTGGTGCAATCCACTGCTGCGGCTGCTGCGCTATCTTCTGCACATAAGGACGCTTAGTCGGTCCCACACTACCACTCGAACTACCTAAATCATCCCTGCCTCTCTTGGACTTGAGCTCCAAGTCATCCCTGCCTCTCTTGGACTTGAGCTACAACTTACGATCTGTTCGAAAGTTGTCTCGCAGTCACTCCTAGTCAAAGACTTGACCGCCATGACCAAGCCCTTGCGAAACTTCCTTGTCTTTGCTTTCTCACTCAAGCCCTCCACAAATCTGCCCAGACGATAGAACTCTGTTGCGTACTCGTCCACTAGCATGCTCCCCTAGACGAGGGCCTCGAACTGGCTCTCCAAAGTACTGAGCGCCACATATGGGAAAAACTTCTTCTTAAAAATCCTCTTGAAAGCCTCCTAAGTAAGCCCTGGTGCCACGATCCTCGTATCAGTACGATACCATGTCAAAGCAAGGTCGAATATCTGACTGCCCGTTGCCTCTATCTGTATGCTGTCTGGAATCTATGCCAGCCGAAAAATCCCCTTAATCTGCTCTATCCAGTCATTCGCGTACAGGATCCCCTCTGTACCCCAGAACTCCTTGAGCTGCATCCTCTGGAAGTTAATGATGCTGCCCGGCCTCGGATGCTCTGCCTGCTCTGCCTGTGACGGGATCTGTGCCACCCTATCTACTGCCGTCATGCCCAGCCTCATCACATTCACCTGGCGGTGCTGCGCGTCCATCATCTCCCTGAAGAATGCAAACAACTGGGCAACGTCTACTGGTGTAGGAGGTGGTAGAGGCACCACCGGAATGACTGGGGTAGTCCTCGGATCGACAGGTGGAGGAGGATCCCCGAGGGAAGCAGATGCTCCCTCAACCGCATGAGTGGTGAGTGGAGCAGTAGCAGCTGTCTGAAGTCGAGCAGGATGAGAGGTAGCAAACCTCTCGGTGGCATCTGCTGGAACGGTACGATAGGATCGTGTCTTCGGAGGCATCCTGAACACAGATCAAAAGAAGTCAATACAACGCAAGATACGATATCATCAAAGAAGGACAATAATATTTCAAAAAAAATCAATTTCAGAATAATTAGAAATAGCAAATATTAGATTGAAATTATTCCTAGTCGTGATTGAGTACACTCTCATCCTAGATCCTATATCCTAGAGCAGGCTCACAGCAGTACAACTAAATCATTATACTACCATGATATCGCACTAATTGTGAAGCTCGAGACCTGCGTGGGCCACCACCAAAAATGTGTCATGACCCGCACCCAAAAAATTGGACATGAGTCGTGGGTACGTCCAGCCTACGCTGCAGTATCGGTGGTAGAATGCTGTCTAGGTCTACTATCTAGCTAACAATCTCATACAACAACATAATTACCTGCCAAGATCTCAACTCCAAACGGAGGAACAATATGATAAAGATAATACAAATACTCAATAATGATCTAAGCACGATAAGATAACAAGGAAGTCTAACAACTACAAAGTCTAAACAACAATTACTATTAAAGACAGCAACAATAATAATAATAACAATAATATCCCGAATCAAATATAATACAAAGTCTCAAACCAAAAATCGGGGACAAATACGGTACTAAAAGCTAATAAATACAACTGAGGTCCTAGTGATCCCGGCTACCAACCCGGAAATTACTCCTGAACTAGGGGGTCCCTGTTTGCACCATCGACAGGCTGAGGTCCATAAAACGTCGGACACTAATCTTTCGGATCCTTTGAAAAATATATCCAATCAGGATTGGAGCAAGTATACCTCTAACAGCAGTTCCAGTTAAATGATAAAAACTATAAAACAGTTGTAGCAAGTAGCACAAGATGAAGGAAATGAAGTATGAACAAGGAAATATATATATATATATATTTGTCAACTGGTGCATAAAGTTAAAGATGCATGAAAATCAGATACAAGATAATAATGACTGCAGGATACAAGAAATCTAAACTAAGAGCAAGTGTGTGCACAATAACGTGAAGTGAGTCCAGCAAGAGTAAATATAATGAGTCCAGTCCATAAAGTATAAGCAAGACCAGTCAAGAAGTGTAAGTGAGTCCAGACTAGAAAGAATGAACTAGTGTATCTAAAATACCTATTTTGACATGCAAACGGCTAGGGGTAAGTACGGCTCACCATACACTGGGTGTGCGGCTGCTATCATTCCAGATTAGACCAGAGAAAGTGACTCCAGATTTGGGAATATTTATATGTCTACTCGAGTATTTCTTCTCCCCGACTAGTACAAGTGAATCCAAGACCCGACACGTAAAATAAATATGAGTCCAGCCAGAAACATGAGTGATGCCTGTAGTGAGTCCTGATGTGATGCTAGTAGGTGATTCCAAAAATAGAGGCCAGACATGAAATATGTGTCACAAGTAAATAAATCCAGAAATACTAGTCAGTGTCAAGCCAGACAATTAGATAATACTATACTAGAAGCTGAATCATAATAATTATCAGATAATAAAAACTATCAGAGAATGTACTCGCCTGACGTCTTGAGCAACTAGCGAGGATCGAGGTCCGAACTGGCGTTGCGAAGACCTAATATGGAAATCCAAGGTTACTTGGTGCTCTAGAGAGATAAATACATTTAAATAAACTAAAAATAAGCTTCTAGGCCTTTTCTAGGTCAAACGGGTCACACCAATCCATTCTAGGTCAAAAAGTCAACTCGGAGTCCAAAAAGTCAACTCTAGGTCAAGGTTGACTTTGGCGGTCAACCGGGTCAACTACGGTCAACTCTAGGTCAAACTAGGGTGCCCCTAAAATTTTAGGTCAAAACTAGCTCATTAAGCTAGAAAACCCACAAACTCGCCTCTTTGAGATACCGGGATACCCTCGGTATCCGATATCTCAATCCTACGCTATATATCCCATCTAAACCCACTAATATATATCCTAACATGTATATATATATATATATATATATATATATATATATATATATATATATATATAAGCATCACTTATCCCATACACGGGCAAAAATTCAATACCTCGCCCCGATACCCAATACCTTGAGTATCTCAAGGTATTGAGATATCTCTAGCCTTACCCCTCTCTAAGTCTAACCAACTAGCTAACTATCTATATATATATATACTTATATATACTATATGTAAACATCAATATATATATATATATATATATATATATATATATATATATATATATATATATATATATATATATATATATATATATAGGCAATACCTTAATACCTCATCTCCGATACCTCAACTTACCTTCAATACCTCAAGGTATTGAAATCCAATACCTTACCTCACCCTTCTCTCTTATCTCACTATCTAACCTATATATATATATATATATATATATATATATATATATATATATATATATATATATATCTATACTAGTATACATATATCTACATATAAATAAATATATATATATATATATATATATATATATATATATATATATATACTAATCCGATACCTATTTACCAATCTCAACCTATCTATCTAAATACCTATCCATCTATCTATACTAACTATATATCTATATATATAACTATACATACACTAACAAATCTCTCTCCCTCTTATCTCTAGCTAAAAGGGGGGCGTTATTGTGCTGTTGCTGTTGTTGCTGCTACTGCTGCTACCTACTGCTGCTACTGCTACTACTACCTACTGCTTCTGCTGCTGCTACCTACTGTTGCTGCTGCTGCTGCTACTTCCTACTCCCTCTCCCTCTTATCTCTATTTGTCTCACTCTCTCTCGATCTCTCTCAACTCACTCTCTCTTCCTCTCTCAACTCACTCTCTCTCCTCTCTTCCCTTCATCCAATCTCACTCACTCACTCACTCCCATCCTCAACACTCACACACACTACACACATACATATATATAAAAATGTACACACACTATACATATATATATCAACCCACACACACACTATATATATATAAACCCTCACACTCTCATACATACACTCACACACTCAAACCTCCACACATATATATATAATATATCTATATAGGCACACACTTACACACAAACACACACACATAACCACACCTATACACACTCAAATACACTCACCCCCAAACACACCAATACACACATACTCACCCATATACATATGAATACCTATATATATACAAATATAAAATCAAAAATCCTAATACACACTCTACAAGTCTAAACCAACCCGCGCATAAGCCCAAAACCTAGAAACCAAGTCGAAATGGTCATTTCGTCATTTCGACGAACACTTGGATTGCGGCTTGCGATACCTCATGAAATGCATACCAAACCTAATCAAAATCGACCAAAAATTTACCTACAAGTTCTAATCGATGTCTAGAACCTCACAAAAATGCTAACTCTCCAATTCTAGGTCCATGGCAAAATTTCACATGTGTGTGGAACCCATGTCGAAGAAAAACACCCAAAATTGTCCGAAATACCCAAAACTCCGTAATATGATCTTGCGTGTCCGAACAGGGACACGAACCTACCCTTAAGACACCCAAGCACGTCTACCTAGGTCCGTCTAACCTAAGACAACACCCAAAATGGGCCAATCTCGAATTTCACCAAAAATTGACACAAAACCCTCAGTCAAAGTCTCCAAACCTATCCAAACAAGCTCCAACTTCCTCCCATGGGTAGCCCTAAGGTCTAGGAAGGTTCTAAATAACTAATTACACTATATTAAAGTAATCTCAAAGGGAAAAATTAGGGTTTACCTCTTGGAAGTTGGAATCCCAAGGCCAAAGTCCTCAAAAAGCCCTAAAAGATCCAAGCTAGCTTCCAAGCTCCAAAATCCAAGCTCTAGTCCTAAAGTAACTCCTACATAACTAGGTTAGAGGAAAATGAAAGTTTAGGGTTAGATATGGATGAAGATTGGAGGTGAAAAGAGAAATGGGGAAGGAAACTTACTTAAAATTGGCTGGAGGAGTAAAGGAAGGAGAAATAAAGAAAGTGAGTGGAAAGGGAGAAGTGAATGAATGGAATAAAGGGGGAAAAGGGGGCCGGCCATGTCATGGAGAGTAGGGTTAGGGTTAGATATGGGTACAAACTCTAAAATACCCCTCCTGCAAGTTATGCTAATTAGGGTTTGGGTTTGGGATTCCAAATACATTCTAACTAAACCCTAATCACTCCAACTAACTAATTAGAATATAAATAACTACTCTAAACCAATAAATAAGTCTGACAAGGGTGTTGGTTGGGTCTGACAAGGGTCCACTAGGGTCTGACATGGGTCCAGACTAGCCAAAACCCTAAAACAACTAATAAAAATAAATATATGCATCTAATTAAATATTAATACAAATATTTCTGATCAGTATACAATTTACCAAATTAAAATAAAAAATATCCTGCCCTGGAAATGGGGTAGTGACACTTCGCATGATTTACGTGACGTGATTACTCACAAACGCAAAGCAAGGAAAATAACTGCAACGTGGGATGTGCCCTCTCTGAGGCACAGCTATTCCAACATTATTATCAACTACTGCTGTAATAAACTAGCAGTACTCACCGACAGGCAGTCGGCCTTGCAATGAATGCACCGAAAAAACCTACCCGGCAGCAACCCGGAGATCAAGTGCAAGTATCAGAGGAGGAGGAGTTACCCTTCGTCTCATGCTACTCAACTGGAAAGCTTTCTGCCACACAGGGAAGAAAGAAGTCAAACATCTCCAGTCCGGCACTCTCTACCACTACATCGCGAAGGCGATTACCCAGAGGGCTGACAACGGCACCTGCGAAGGTGTCTTCCAAGGCACCCGCTCAAGGAAGAAGCTGTCAACCCCTGGGGGTAGTTCTTTCTCAGAACCTCTGGGGGTGGCCCAAGCTGGGGGTAGTGTCCCCCTGGACGTACACAACAACCCGACATTCCGAGGAGACAATAATTCTCAAGGAACGGACTCCGAAATCTCGGAGGGTAGTTACTCCCACCAAGACGACACAATCTTCTACGCCTGGGGTAGTATCCCCTCCGAATCAGAGGAAGACACAACGACTCTGGCCCTCCTCGAAAACTACTCACTACAAGGGTACGAGACAGGGAGAACGACATCCAATGCCCCCTCCATTACTTCTCGTATGAGGACGGTGTACGTGGACGGAGATGACCATGAAGGCCCCAGTGACCGAAAGAGCCTCGAGATGCTCGAAGCCATGATGCATACAATGAGTGCATCAATGCAAGCCTTGACCCCCAAAAAATGCTGGAGATCAAGGCAAACATGGCCTCCCAGCCAGCAAGGGCCTCTGGACAAGCAAACATGGACCCCGGGACCAATGGGAATTCAAATACGATCGCTCCACGCACGGGCAGTGATACCCTCCTACCTAGCTCATCGACACCTCCAGCAGGAGAGGAAGCTAAGGAAGCAAGGAGGGAGTTCCGAGAACTTCGGGCTCGCCTAGACTCTATGAGCAATCAGGACCTACTCCGTGATCTTGGGGTGCAACAACCATACTCGATAGAGTGAAGGGATGTACCGTATCTGCCCAAGTACAAGCCCTTCACCATTAACATGTTTGACGGGAAGTCCTTCCCTCGCCGCTTCATGAGCTACTTTGAGATCACCACGAGGCACTTACCCCGCAGCGACGCTATCCTTATTAGGCTCTTCATAAGATCATTGGCAGGGGTAGCTTTCAATTAGTTCTACAGCCTCGAAGATAACTATATTTCATCATTCGATGACCTCAAGCGTCTGTTCCTTAACAGATTCTATGATGTGACAATGTCTTCTCTGATGGACGTCGCCCAGGGTGAAAAGAAAATGACACGAAACTATATCGAGCGGTTCCGACAGGCCACGCTAAGGTTGCCTTCTAGCAATCTTGAGGCCACAATAATGAAGATGTACTGGAAGAACATGCTCCCGGTAGTCAGCCTCTGGATGGGCGAGAGCCAGTTCAAAGACTGGACAACATTCATTGTTAGTACTATCAACACTGACAAGAAGCTCAAGGACGCTCAATACTTAGGAATCTATATCCCTCCTGCTGAGTAAAATAGCAAGCATCCCAATAATAACAACGACAACAATAACAACAGCAATAATAGCCGCGACAGAAATGAAAAATAGGCTATGGTCGCTACCTTGACCAAGAAGCCCGAGCAAAAGTCAGTAAAGCCTCCAAAACCAAAGGAGACTTATTCTTTTAAAGATTCTGATCTCAAACCCATCTTCGACATGCTAATGTAGGAAGGCAAAATCTATCTCCCCGATGTCTGACGTCAGCCTGAGGCGGCGGAGATCGCCAACCCAAAGTATTGTAACTTCCACCGCTACGTCCATCACCCGACGCATGAGTGCTATACCCTAAAGCGGTAAATCCAACGTCTGATAGACACCAAGGCTCTTTTCCTAGACTTCGATGACGTGACGGTCGCTTCCAACATGGTGTCCCTCCAATTTGGCAACTTTCCACCGACGGAAGCCCAAGACGGAGTAGTCCTTGTCCCTAAGACGACAAGGTCCGGCGCAATATACCAACTGATGCATGATGATATGCCCCCAATTGTCATACCTACCACCACTGGCCCCAGGCCATCTCAACCCACAAGTCCAAACAAAAAGAGACGTACTTCGATAAGCCGTTGCGCAAGGATGCACCACAAGGGATGAAAAGGCCCTATAATTTTGACATCTTAGCACAATTAGCCCACACTCCGATGAAATTATTACTATTTGAGCTTTTGTGGCTCTCTAAAGACACTCGGGCTGCCCTGAATGAGGCACTGCATAATGCTGATATCTACCTAGCGCAAGTCAAGCCGTCAACCGAAGATACTGCTGCTTGTCCATATTGCAACAATGCCATGGATGTGATACCCAATATCACCTTCTCGTAACAGGATATGTTGCTCAAGAATAATAGGCACGATCGACCCCTGTACTACATAGCATATATTAGCAATATCAAGGTGGACCGAATGCATATTGACCCAGGATCGTCGATCAGTATTATCCCGAGAAGTTTGCTTCAGAACTTGGGGATCCCGATGCATCGTCTGGGGGCCACCAATACCGTCATTAGTGGCTTCAACAATGGTAGAAGCTACCCTCTGAAAAAAATTTGCCTAAAATATCAGATTGGTAACTTAAAAACAGAAGTCACCTGCTACGTCATAGACGTAGATATGTCGTACAAAGTCTTGTTGGGGCATCCGTGGATACATGAACACAGGATCGTGCCATCCACCCTCCACCAGTACCTAAAATATGTAGACAAATATGGTTTCGTCAAAATGGAGTTTGCTGACGTCGATCCATTTAAGGGTATCGAGATCTACTACTCCGACTCGATCCTCTACAAGAATATCCCGCTAAGATGAAGGTGGCAACGAGACCGACGATGAAGCCGAGGCCACAACAGCACCCGAGGAGCCTATAAGAATCTGCCTCAAGGCTCGCACTCCCGATGCGGCCGTACTCCTCATCGTCAAATCGAGTGGGAAGGCGCCTGAATTTCTGGTACCTTCAGTCTCGTCATAACCAATGATCGTTCGCCTTCACAGGACGAATCAACCACCAAAAGGAGATTCTTCCCTATCTACACCCTCAGAACCAATGGTCGTTCCCCTTCACAAGCCGAGTCGACTACCAAAGGAAGACTCGACCGCAGCTGCGACTTCCGGACCTTTGGTTGTAAAATTTTACAGAAAACCATCAAAGCCTTTGCTAATGCTGGGGGTAGCCAAGGAGAAGGATGTGTTGGAGGAATATATTTCCCAATGTCAATGTCCCTTCCCCTGATGATGTAATCTTGCCGGAAGAGATACCTTATTTTCTCAATAAAGGACTATCTTTGAACTACTCGGAGGGTATGAATATAAGTACACTCTACTCCCTGGAGCACGGTCGGGGCCTTCATCTACATACACAAGTGACCACTACCTGTACCGTGCACCGGCTTCGCTCTAGCCAGGATTCTTATTTCTTAGTTTTACCGAAAAAGAAGGGAGATAAGATCATCATCTTCGGCAGAGTAGAATACCCCCGGTCCTTCAATCCAAAGGAAGTAGAACCAGAATTCGAGATATACATAATGCCACTCTACCGTTATAGCTCACAAGCCCTAAATCTTATGTAAAAGATGGGATACAACCTGGAGGTCACTGAAGGATTAAACTACGACAAAGGTCGAATGTCGCCTTTACGACTTTCCTCTCCCACGGGCAAGACCGAGGATTACTATCATAAGACTAAGCATGGATTAGGATATGTAACACCTCATACAACCCCTGAGGGATCATATAAAGAAGATGAAGAGAGCTCGTACTCTTCAGAATTGTCAGCCTATGACTCCGATGTCAGCATCGGAAACATGCTCAGACAAACACTGTCCTCCAACATGGTGTCTGCTGACCTTGAGAAAGACAATAAGGATACACTGTAGCTCTTTGAGATAGAACCTTGGGCCCAACACCTGGGTTACGATTTGAGCAGTGAGAACCTCCTACAGAGGACGAAGTCGTTCAAGTCGATCTAGGTGATGAGACCTCCCCAAAGCCTATCTTCGTTAGCAAAAGTCTGCCCGACAAAGAGCGGTAATCCGTATTATAACTCGTCAGGGAATACATCAATGTCTTTGCCCTGGAGTTACGAAGATATGCCAGGACTGGACCCCCAAATCACGGTCCACAAACTTAACATTCGGCCAGACACCAAACCCTTCAAGCAACATCAACGATGGTTCTGCCCAGACGTAATGGATTCCATCGAAGCTGAAGTCAACAAGTCGATAGCTAGTAGATTCATCCGCGAGGAACAACACCCCGACTGGGTAGCCAACATTATGCTTGTCATTAAGAAGAATAGGAAGATCCGAGTCTGCATCGACTTCCATAATCTAAACGCGACATGTTCCAAAGACGAATTACCTCTTTCAATCACCGACATAATGATCGACAACACTTGTGGATTTGAGCGTATGTCCTTCATGTATGGCTTCTTAGACTTCAACCAAATCAAGATTTTCTCGACGATGAGAAAAATACGTCATTCCAGACCTCGATAGACGTATACTACTATACGGTCATGCCTTTCAGCCTAAAGAATGTAGGTGCTATATATCAATGAGTTATGAGCACCATTTGTGAACATTTGCACAAGACGGTCGAATGCTACGTCGATGACATCGCCGTCAAGAGTCACTCCAAATATGATCACCTCCAAGACCTGAGCATTGTGTTCGATTTAATGTGCGTATACCGCCTAAAGATAAACCCTACGAAGTCCTTCCTGGGAGTCTCCAGCGACAAATTCCTGAGTTTTGTCATCACTTCCCTGGGTATCCATATAGACCCTGACAAGACCAAGGCCATCCTGGAGATGAATCCGCCAAGAAACTTCCAAGAACTCTGTGACGTCCAAGAGAGGT
Organism: Iris macrosiphon; assembly: GCA_036927795.1. NCBI lineage: Eukaryota > Viridiplantae > Streptophyta > Magnoliopsida > Asparagales > Iridaceae > Iris > Iris macrosiphon. The sequence goes on along the minus strand of JAYESA010000015.1, from coordinate 104,974,302 downwards.
TGGGATATATCAGGAGGTTCATATCAAACCTCTCTGGATATTGTCGGCCGTTCATACAGCTCACGAAGAAGGGTGCCTCCTTTGTTTGGAATAAAAAGTGCCAAACAAGCGTTCGACAATATCAAAGAATACCTATCAAACCCTCTTGTGCTAGTAGCCCTGGTCACGGGAAAGCCATTCCTGCTCTATGTACGCGCAATAGATCACTCTCTTGGTGCCCTGTTAGCCCAGAATAGTGATCAGGTCACGAGCAGGCCACATACTACCTCAGTCGAATGATAGTCGGCCTAGAGCATAAGTATACCAATGTCGAAAAGGAGTGCCTTGGGTTGGTATTTGCCATCAAGAAAATTCGACACTACGTGACTGGACAGACCATTCATGTAATCTCGCGAGTCAACTCCCTCAGGGTCCTCATGATCAAACCTGGGGCACTTACTTCCCACTTGGCTACCTAGGCAATACTATTATCTCCATATGATATGGTATTCATCCTACAAAAGGCCGTCAAGGGTTCAGCATTGGCCGACTTTATGGCAGCCCATCTGGGGTCAGAAACCTCAAAGCTCTATGAAGTAATTTCATACAAAGTGGCAGACGCTAACATTACCTCATACAAAACGGTCTGGCGAATGTTCTTTGATGGTGCTTCAAGAGCAGGGCCCAAAGGTAACATCATCGCTGGGGTCGTGATAGTATTTGAAGGAACATGAGGCAACTCTAGAGGAGGGGTGAATAGAATATAACAGAATAATCTACCTAATTTCAGATTATCAGAATGAAGGCAGTTGCTAACTAACAGTGTATATAAAGACAGTAAAGTAAACCAGTAAAGTAGAGAGAGAAAGAAAACGCAAATACCATGATGTATACTAGTTTTCCTCTGAGAGGACTAGTCCAGTCCTGAGAACTCAAACTCGGAGTTTTATCCACTATAATCACCAATATAGAATCACAAGCATTGATCCGAAGGATTGCCACTTCTTTACACAATGAGGTTTGATAAGAAGTCTTGCAACTTCACAGCTTAGAGAGAGAGAGACTAACTAATCGTATAAAGCTCTTTACAACTCAGAAGACTTATAGACCGAGATTGCACTTGGCACTAGGAAGGCTAGAGAGTTGCTCTTTGAGATAAAAAAGTTAAGGCTTTAGGGGTTTGCTCATAATAGGATAGAAGACTTAAGAATGGTTGTGTTATTGCTAGAATAAAGAATTATAATCCTATTTATAAGTTGTAGGCAAACATAATTTGACCAAAATTTGGATGGGGTTTAATTTAAATTTTCAACCATTGGGTCAAGAAATCAGGAGCTACTGAACTGGTTGATGTTATACCAAAAGGGTAACCGTATTCGGTCCGAGTTCGGTCTCTTAGTATGGTAGACTTTATAAATGAATGTGGCCTGATTTGGTGGATATGTACTTTGGTTTATTTGAGTGGACTAGGTATCTGGGTATAGGTACTTGGGATTTGCCAGTATGACTAAGCTTACATCAGTCCTAGACTCAAATAAATAAAAGATTATATTTGAATAGACGACATGTAAAAGCAGTATTGAGGCTTCAGATCATGACATATCAATACATGGTTTAGTTAACTATCAAAATCAAGTTGACTGAGACCGGATGGCCAATAATCTCCCCCATTTTGATTATTGACAAACTATGAATGATACTGCAAGTCTTTGATATGCAAGGCTCCTCCGTAACTATGGAGCAGTTGATATACTGAAGACAACGTCTATCAAGTATCATTTTGTATGCTAGTATCATGTATGTCTTTCTCCCCCGTTGTTATTTGATCGAAATGGCATGCTCCCCCGAAATCGGTGAGTTGACAAGAAAAATAAGAGAGTAAAGTGTATACAGGATAATATATAATGACAAAAGAAAAACTGTTTTCAAGTAAAAAAAAAGCTAAGACATTCATACCAAGCACGAAGGGCTTGTTTTAGTCCGTATAGAGCCTTTCGTAACTTGAATACGTGGTCAGGGCGTTTAAAGTCTTCAGAACTAGGGGATTGTTTGACAAAAATATCTTCTTTGATAACTCCATTTAGAAAAGCACTTTTAACATCCATTTAAAAAAGTTTGAAGTTATGAAAACTAGCAAAAGCGTAAAGCATTTGGATAGATTCATGTCTAGCAACAGGAGCATAAGTCTCATCGTAGTCAATGCCTTCCTCTTGATTGTATCCTTGAGCTACGAGACATGCTTTGTTACGTGTAACTAAACCATCCTCATTTAATTTATTTCGAAAAACCTATTTAGTACCAATGATCAAATAATTATTAGGTTTAGGAATAAGTTCCCAAACTTGATTACGTTCAAATTGGTTGAGTTCCTCTTTGTCACTACCATATTTTCTAGGAAAGGGTATTTTAGTCTTTGGTAATTAATTAAATATTGTGCGTGTTGAATATTTATTTATTGTATTATTTATATATTTTTAGCATGTTAGATTTTATTTTTGGACTTTTGTTAGTGAACCTAACTAGTTTAGATTAGATCCATGGACCAACATTTAATTCTAGTTAGATTGAGCCCAATAGTAAGCCCATTCATTAGGAGGATGAATTAATTAAGTTAAAACCATTAGACTAGAACCTTCGTTCCTTAATTAATTTCTTCATGGGAGGCCCCAAGGGGTATTTTAGACTTTACATAGTAGCTTGAGGGAGGGGGCAAGAGAGGCCTGTATAAAGGGGTTAAAAACTCTCTCTCTTCATTTTTATTTGCAAATCTAGATCTAGAATTTCTCTCAACCAATTTTTTTCATCCCTACACCAAATTATTTCCCAATTCCTTTCCAAATTATTATTGGAGGCTATTAGAGCATGGATCTACAAGGAGGAAGCAAGGATCAACAAAGAGGAGCAATGATGTACAACTTGGAGGCATATTTAGGGATTTTATTGGAAATCTATCTCCCAATAGCTACAATTTATTTTCCCCTCTAATTGGACTCTAAATCTATAATTTATTCATTAGGAACCACCCCATATGCTAAGGCTATCCATAGAAATTGGAATTAGGTTCATCGGAGGCCTATGGAGAAAGTTATGGTGTATTTTGTGTCAATTTTGGAAGAATTTCAAGATTGACACATGTTGTATTTGTTAATTGGTCAATTAGACTAAATTAAAATATATTTGCTTGTGTGTGACTAGTGTCATATCCATAATTGGATACGTGCAGGCCGTATCACGATAATTTGGCGATACAGGTTGATTTATGGGTTTTTCTCCAATACGGGGCTTTGTGTATGTCATATTTTGACACAGATACGTAGATGTGTATTTAACTCTTTTTATTGTTCATAGATACTATTTTAGACTTGCTCGTATCCTTCGAGGTATGTTTGGTTGTGTGGTGGAGTCATATCGCAAGCGTATCACAGATCTAGTGTGATACGGGTACGATGCACTCCACGTGTTTGTTTTATTGCATTGCGATTCAATTTGCCATGGTAATAGTTATTAGAATGCTATATAATTGAATATGATATATATATGTATATATATGTATTGGTATGTGTATTTATAATTATATATATATATGTGTGAGTTGTGGAGCTGTATATATATATATATATATATATATATATATATGTAATATGTATGTGTGTGTGTGTGTGTGTGTGTGTGTGGTGGAGAGTGGTATATATGTATGCGTATATGTATAGTTATAAATACTTGTGTGTGTGTGTGTGAGTTATATGTATATAGTTATGTGGGTGTGCATAGATGTATATATATATATATATATATATATATATATATATATATATATATATATATTGATATGTTCATAGGTGTTAGATGTATGTATGTATGTTTACATATATATATATGTGTATGTATGTATCTATAACTATATGTAAGTGTGAGTATGAGGGTATATCTATATATGTATAGATATGAGTATATATCTATATATGTATTGATATGTACATAGTATATATGTATGTGTGTGTGTGTGCATAGTGATAGTGAGTGAGTGTTATATATATATATATATATATATATATTTGTGTGTGTATGAGTGTTATATATATGTGTGTGTGTGTATATATATATATATATATATATATATATATATATATATATATATATATATATATATATATATATATATATATAGCTACTTGAGGATGTGTGCTTGTGTGTATGTGCATATGTGTGTAGTTGTGTGTGTGAGTTGTGTGCAGTGAAGAGAGGGGGGATCGAGCATCAGCGTGCAACGGCAGCATCAGTTGCATCAGCGTGCAGTGGCAACCGCAATGGCTGCAACGAATACAGCAACAGCGATGCAGCACAGTGGTTGCAGCGAATGCAGCAACAACAGCGTGCAGCAGCAGCTGCATCAACGTGCAGTGGCAATCGTAGCAGCAACGAGATAGAGCAGTGGCTGCAGCGAACGCAGCAGCAGCGAGGCAGCACAGAGGCTGCAGCGAAAGCAGTAACACCAGCGTACAGCAGCAGCTGCATTAACATACAACAGCAGCAGCGAGCAAACACAGCAACTGCAGTATCAGCAGTAGTGAATCATGGCAGTGTAATAGCAGCAATAGGAGTATCAATGGACAACACGGTAAGTAGGTAAGTTCCTAGCTAGTTTAGTTAGTTATTGACAGTTTAGTAGTTTAGTAGTTAGTTCCTTGGTATAGTAGTAGTTTGGTTTAGTTAGTTACTGTATTATATATATATATATATATATATATATATATATATATATATATATATATATATATAGTTTAGTAGTTAGATATGTATACTTGTATCTCTATTAGTGTTATGTATATATGTGTATCTTTAGTAGTTATGTATATGTATGTATATATATATGTTTATATGTTTTGGTATGTATTAGTAGATAGTATAGTAGTTTGTATTAAGATATAAATATATATTAGTTATAGTTAGGAGTTGGGTATTTAATTATTATACCCTAGAGTTGATATTACCTTGAGATACCAAGGTAAATGTCAAGGTATTAGGTTGATACTCAAAGTATTAAGTTGATACTCAAGGTATTGAAGGATACTCAAGGTATTGGATTTGAGTATCAAGATGGGGGTATAGTGGTGCGATATCGCTTTGGTTCAAAGTTAATGTATCCACTTAGCATTAGTTTTGTCAGGAATATTAGATATTGATGATTTTATATGCATATTATGATATTTCCTAACTAATTAATTTGCATATCTTAGGATACGGTATCCTATTGATTTTCTACTATCTTAGTTTAGCTAGTGTGGCTTAGTTGCATAGTGTATGGACCCGATATCTTAGATATAGACTCATACAACCTAAAAATAGCTAATTTGACTAGTTTGGCAAAGACTTGACCTAGTTTGACTATTTTAACTTAGAAATGGCTTTTTGACCTAGAAGTTGACTAGTTTAACTTATTTTTGTTCCAAACCTTGTATTAATGCAATATTCCATATGTAGGTTTGTGGGACACAAATTCGGACACTATTTTGTATCATTTGCTCTAGACCACATGCGAGTACATTCTCTAATAGTTTTTATTATTTGATTACTACTATAACTCAAGTATTTAGAAATATGGTACACGGATTGGTATTGTTATTGGATCACCAATTATGATATGTTACCTTGATTATTGAGATAGTATCAGATACTGTCCTTATTGGTATTGGATAACATTAAATATTATAGATTAAACATTGGATAAATTGTCTAGTAACGTGTCATGATTCGATACATCATATCAGTCGAGGCGGAAGAAATACCAATTAAATATGTGATTAAGCACTATCGGCTAGTAGTATAATCATTGGCTACTAACTAATCATGTACTTCACGTATGGTTGAGTTAGATCCTTAGTGTAATCATTGAATCTCCCAGGCCAATCACATATTTAGTTAGTATCTCAAATCACATAGAATATTGTAGTTTTCATATTTAGTTCATTGATTACACTGTTCTATTTCTAATATTATAGTTCATTCCTTCATTCTTGTACGCATTGATTATATTTTCTGCTGCTAGTATTGCCTATTATTTCATTGTTCTTGATCATCAGTTATATTCTCATCGTAGATAGCATCCTCTATTTTACTGCTTTATAGTTTTGTCAATTAATTGAAACTGCTATTGAGTTATACTTTGCTCCATTCCTGACTGGAAAATATTTTTCAGAGGATCCCGGGGATTGGTGTCCGACATACTATGGACTTTGACCTATAGATGATGCAGACCTGGACCTACTAGTTCTGGGATGATTGCCGGAAGGGTTATCCGGATCACTACTCTTCTATAGTTAGTTTTCTTTAGCATTTTGGTACCGAATTTATTTCTGTTGTATATTTAAGATTTGGATATTATTTCTATTATTGTTGTTATATTTATTTTAACTACATAGTTATGTTAGACTTCTTTGATATCTTATCGTGCCATAGATTTGTGATTGAGTATTGTATTGTCCTCCTTCTTGGAGTTGAGATATTATTGGCAGATTATATATTATTGTGAATGTCTAGATAGTATAGTCGACCTAGACATCGTTCTACCGTCGATGCTGTAGGTAGGCTGACGTACCCACGTACTCGTGCCCCTTCACCGAGTGTGGGTCATGACACATTTTTAGTGGTGGCCTATGCAGGTCAGGCTTTACAAGTTGTGCGATGTCGTGGTAGTGCGATGGCTTAGTTATACTACTGTGAGAATGTGATAAGATATAGGACATAGGACACTATGATGAGAGAGGATACTCAATCACAAATTTCTTGAGAGATTTTTGGGACGACCCTTGAGAATCTTATTATAAATTCTAATTTAAATATTTTCCCTTATTTCCATCCGCTCTTACTTGTTGTTATCGAATTTAATTCTTGGTGAATCAGTTGTTGAATTTAATTCTTGGTGTCGTTATTGAGTTTGATTTTATATCGGGATAAATTTTACGGACTAAAATTATGGTATCATCTGATGACATATGTTGATGGGGACAATAAGAAAGGTGAAACATCTTCTTTAGTTATGGAGCCTAGAGTTTATCGCAGCCATATTAGCTGGCATGGCAAAAACGTAGGAACCTGACTTCGGATGCACATATCTTAGTTTTAAAATTTAGAGTTTCTCGTAGCCATATCGGTTAGCATGGTGAGGATTCTAGATGACATGATTATAGAGTTGTATATCTTAGTTATGGAATCTATCATTTATCACAGCTATGCTTATTGGCGTGGCGATGATTCTGAGTGTCATAATTTTGGACTGACGTGTATGATTATCAGGTTGTATCTTAAATTGGTTCTTAAAGTATCATCTCAACACTTATCCACTTCTATTATTGTAGGATTTTGTCCTATCATTCTTAGCTAAGAAGTAGAGCCTTGATATGAGTAGATAGGAGTGTATCAGTATATTATTAGTAATGGGTATATCACCTCATATTGAGGATATGATATGTTGGAAGCAATAGGTGGAATATGTCTCTAGAAATTGTGTGCAAGATGCACAGTGGGTGATGATTGTCAGTATGGAAGTTCATGAGTACCAGAAAGTGGAAACCTGAGTATTAAAATTTTAATAGTGTGTCATAGGTTGAGAAATATCAATATTGGGCATGGAGGATATGTAGTGTATCACTGATTAGCGTATTAGTCTGTAAAAGTTTAAGGAGAGATACATATACATCAATAGAGATATGGAACCATGTGCCTGCCTTTGAGAGTAAAGTGAAACATGTGTATTATAGAAGTTAATAACTAGTGCATTAGATGAAAGTGATCATGAGTTCTAGTGAGTGTGATGAGGTAATCTAATGATAAGCTAGTGTCCTAGAACATTAAGGACATATATTGTGTAATTAGGAAGCTAGTGTTACTATATCAAGAGTGCTAGTATTTCTATATGGAGGATTAGTTGAGTAATGTGCTAGTAACAGTAAGTACCTTGTGTGATAATATTGGATTGGCGTATCAGTTAGTATAGATAAAAAAGCATTTGGAAGTAATAGTACAAGTAATCCAAGCAGTAGAGGAGAGACATGAGTAACTTGGTATGAGGATATCATCTAAAATGCATATGAGAGCTGGTGCCTTGTGTATACAGTAACAAAATATGAGTAGGCATCATATTGGGGATATTCAAGTTGGAGGGTGTGCTAATAAAATACATGATTGAAAAAATATACAAGTGTTCCTTGCAAAAGAATGGTTGAGAAATTTTGGTGATTACAAGAACTGAAACAGATAAATGAGGTAGTATGTTAGCGATATTTTGTATAGTATCGTAGGTAGCAAGTGCCAGTGAGTGAAGTATGTCCAAGACCTAGAACTATAGTATATTACTAGTATTTGGTAACCCTCGGTATTAAAAATATTTTGACTAGGTTGATGATTATTGAATTCTTAGTGTGTGATGGAATAGGCCACATGTGGCATAACAGATTACCCCGCACTAGTAGTGGGAGACAATCCAACAAGGTCAAGGCTGAAATTCATGATAGTTAGAGTATGATTTCTCTTTCAGTAGAATGGTAGGATTGTATGTTATATGATAGAACTATTTTAGACTGTGATTGATAGGGGTTTGACCATAGTAAAATTTGTATGAATAGGTTATGACTGGCCCAAGAGAGAGGGGTGAGATTTTTAATTTCGAGGACAAAATTCTGCTAAAGGGGGTAGACTTGTCATTATCACATTTTCTAGGAAAGGGTATTTTAGTCACTTGATAATTAATTAAATATTGTGCATGTTGAATATTTATTTATTGTATTATTTATATATTGTTAGTATGTTAGATTTTATTTTTGGACTTGTGTTTGGGAACCTAACTAGTTTATATTAGACCATGAACCAACATTTAATTCTAGTTAGATTTGAGCCAAATAGTAAGCCCATTCATTAGGAGGATAAATTAATTAAGTTAAACCCATTAGACTAGAACATTCCTTCCTTAATTAATTTCTTTATGAGAGGCCCCAAGGGGTATTTTAGACTTTACATAGTAGCTTGAGGGAGGGGGCAAGAGAGGCCTATATAAAGGGGGTAAAAACTTTCTCTCTCTTTATTTTCATTTCTAAATCTAGATCTAGAATTTTTCTCAACCAAATTTCTTCATCCCTACACCAAATTATTCTCCAATTACTTCCTAAATCATCATTGGAGGCTATCAGAGCATAGATCTACAAGGAGGAAGCAATGATCAATAAAGAGGAGCAAAGATCTACAAGTTGGAGGCATATTTAGGGATTTTATTGGAAATCCATCTCCCAATAGGTATAATTTAGTATTTTCTCTATAATTGGACTATAAATTTGTGATTTATTCATTAGGAATAACCCCATATGGTAAGGCTATCTATAGGAATTGGAATTAGGTTTATATGAGGCATATGGAGAAAGTTATGGTGTGTTTTATATCAATTTTGGAGGAATTTTGATATTGACACATGTTGTGTTTGTCAATTGGTCAATTAGACTAAATTGACATGTGTTTGCTTGTGTGTGACTAGTATCGTGTGTAGAAGCATAAAAAATATGCTGGATAGCTATACGCAGCATGTTGATACAGGGCAGCGTAAACAGAGGACCTCAGAGCCATCAAACGTGCAACAGAGCTTTTTCGCTGAGCACAGCGTAAAAATATAGGCTCAAGGACCACACATATAATGTAGTATGTCCAGGCTGCTTCAGCGTAAATAGGATGCTTCATCGCCTTTATGGCGTAAAACTCATCTGCTTCCAATGCAGCATTGAAGTGTACGAGGAACGCTTCATATTCTTTGAGATGAACCTGTCAGATCATGCAATGAACCTGACGTCTGGGCTCCTGACAAAGAGTACTGCACGATAACCCAAGCGATGGCTATAATGATGGCGTGGCACTACAATCCAGTCTATCATTTACTGCCATTTCCTTTGCGTAAACCACTTTTACACATATGAAGGAATAAGCTGCATAGTTTTACACAGGCAGATATGAGCTGTTTACGCCCCGCAGAAGACAAACAGCCTGCCACGTCAAAAGCTGCACTTCGTACAGGGCTCGAGGCACGTCTCTGCATTTAATGCGCAGAGCGGTGACAGTTCTCGAGGCACATCTCTGCACTTAAAGCCCCGAATACTGACAGATGCCCGAGGCACGTCTCTGCACTTGATGCACAGAAGGGTGGCAGACCTTCAAAATATGCCTCCTCATTTAATGAGCAGGATAATGACGAATCTCCGTATTTAATACAGGAGATTTGATTAAATGTCACCGAACCATCGTTTAGTGACATCCCTTTTACGTAAACTACTTTTACGCATATAAGGGAATACGCTGCCCAGTTTTATACAGGCAGACATGAGCTTCTTACGCTCCGCAGAAGGCAAACAGACCGCCACATCAGCAGTCACTCTTCGTACAAAATTTGAGGCGCGTATCTGTATTTAATGCGCAAAATGATGGCAAATCTTAAAGACAAGCCTTTGCATTTAATGTGCAGGATGGGGGCAGATCTCTGCATTTAATGCAAAAGATTTGATTATATCTCCAAGAGCCACAATTCCGGCTAAAACGTCCACATCATCTTGGCTTCTACGCCTTCTCGGCCTCTATGACCACTCGACCTCTATGACCACTCGGCTTCTACGACTACTCGGCTTCTACGCCTACTCGGCTTCTATGCCTACTTGGCTTCTACGTCTACTTGTCTTCTATGCCTATTTGGCTTCTACGCCATGGTGACAGTTATTGGCTTCTACGCCAACCTCTTCTACACAAGGGATACCTACCTACATGGCTTCTATGCCGTGATCTTCGCAGCAGATATACACATTTTGTCCCTCAGTTGGACACGCGTTACATGCTCACTCAAAAGGTCATCTATACGCAGGCATTAGTTATTTTAAACCATCGTGTAAAAGGGTGCTGTACTTTCCACTACTCGGTTTATACGCCGACTGTGTGGTCACTGTCACTAAAAACTCTATAATTAGAGACCTCTACCAACAAAGGAAAAAAAAGGAGAAAAAGAGGAGAGAGGTCAAAGAAAACGGTTAGAAAATTGATCAAGAAATCCAGTATCAGATCCAACGGTCGCAAAGATCGAAGGTCAAACGGTCAAGAGAGAGAGAAGAATCCAGAGCTCAGGCAAAGAGAAGGAAACGATGACTTTGGCATCGGGCATCCCCCCTCTTTAGCAACCTGCGAAGCTGCTTTCTATCTTCCACGACACTTCTTCAACATCGTGTGGTCCAAGGGCTAAAGTGATCGACTGCAGATCAGACACCTATAGCAATATTTGCCCAGATTAAATAAATTGTACTTAGATATCCTCGTATAGGATTAAATTGTACAATCTTATTTGTAAACATAGAAGAAGGGCGGGTTTTCGTATAAGTCCTTATTTTCCATATTCTCTCTTGTTTATTATCCGAAACAAGATGGCGACTCTGCTGGGGACATCTTTCTCTTCTTATGAGGAAGCTATTGCTCAACACGATACGGTATCCGTAGGATCCGTGAAGAAGACACTGGTCGTCCAGTTCGACCAGTCTGCCTACGAAGACATGCTTCGAACAGGGGGTAGCTCTCACTCCCTCTCCGTCCAAAACAACAGGAAGCTGCGTAAGGCCTGGATGCCCAAGACATCCTCTACCATTCCTGTGGACTCTCCGATCTCTCTGATCTCTCCGACCAATGAGGTTGTAGCATTGCTCCCTCCGCGCCTTGCGCGTAAAATTTAGTCGCCTGTCTCTGGAAGGGCCGACAAAACTTCTGGCAATGCCTCAGCGCTAACCCAGAAGTATACTCCGCGCCTTGCGCGTAAAATTCAGTCGCCTGTCTCTGACAGAGCCGACAAAACTTTTGGCAATGCCTCAGCGCTAACCCAGAAGTATAATCCGCGCTCTGCGTGTAAAATTCAGTCTCCCATCCCTGGCGGAAAAGTTGAAACTTCGGACATGCCTCAGCGCTAGTCAAGAAGCCTAATCCGCGCTCTGCGCGTAAAATTCAGTCTCCCGTCCCTGGCGGAATAGACAAAACTTCTGACAAAATCAAGAGTCACAAACGCACTCCGCGCATAAAAATATATCTGTCTTTCGCAGAAAAGCAGATGATCCCTGCAATCTACGCAAGAGAAAGCAAGCGGCAGACTACTCAACTTCTCGGTCTTTACGCCAGCAAGGGAACAATATGCCTGCCCTCCGGATTACGCGAGAAGCTGATGGCCGACTGAGAACATCTTCGGCTTTACGCCAACCAGAGCAGAGCTCCAAATTATGCCAGGAGAAGCCCCTCAGCGTAAAGAAGGTTCAATTTGCGGGAAGACACCCTCCTCGGGGATTATCTACCACCCAGATGGCCAACCTGTTGTATATAGGTGGCACAGGGAAGACTATGGTTCCCAATATCCGTATGTCCACTGATGTGAACAGAAGGAACAAGCCATCATCTCCTTCTTCTGTGACTCCTCCTGACCTGCACAATTATCTGATCCAGAAACGCAAGGAGAGGGAATCTTCCAGCATGCCTATTATGCCTCCTAGCGAGCACTATTGTAATAGTCATAAGATTATAATTAATTGTTGCTGTTCTGAAGCAAAACGGTCGATTTTTGACCGGTTGAGCTACTCTCCATCTTTCCAGGAAGAAGAGCCCACGCATGCATCTGTGAACATGGCTTCACACATACCTAGAGGAGGGTCGGGCTCAAGACGTCATCCCTCTAGAACTCCGAGCCGAAGGAGATTCAACATGCTCCTTTGGAACACCGAAGCTGGGGTGTTCCAAAACACTCATTCGAGGTCGCGACAACCAGCTTCGTACTCTTCTAATTCCGATGCTGGGGGTCGCCTGTCTCCCGAATCAGATACCGAAAGTATATAGTCAACTTCTACAGAGACCTATACTAATCTTTCAATGACACCCAGGGAGATGGGAGTTTATGCCGTTGGAGATGAGCGCGAGGAAGCTTCCCCGTCTGGGATCGCTGAGCAATGCATCACTATACTAGAGACGTCTCTGAAGGAAATATAATCCATGATGGAGAACATGCACCAGATTATGCTAACTCAACACGCAGCAGCCATGGCTCAAGCATCTGCCCCTCCAACTCAGATACGCGTGGGGGTGGACTTACCACCATCCAACGCGATCCAAGAGCCTGCTCTAGATCAAGAGTGAGCAGTTCCTCCGCTTCCTCACTCGGAGAATGTATTACCTCCCGTCGGAGTCACGATGCAATCGATTCCTCATCACTCCGTGGTCCCGCTACCGGCTGAAGATCCGATGCAGGCAGTACGGGAGTTGAAAGCCCAATTTGATGCCCTGAAGCACAACGATCAGCTCAAGAAATTGGGAATCAACCAACCTTACCCAGCTATCTGGGAAGAGGTCCCTTTCCCTCCTAGATACAAACCACAGACTATGGCTTCGTTCAAGGGAAAAACATCACTGAGTCAATACATGAACTACTTCAGCATGATGACAGTGTTGTTACAAGGGAACGACGCCCTCCTTACTCGGGTGTTCAAGGGCTGTCTCTCGGGAGTAGCTTACCAGTGGTACCGCAGCCTGGCGGACAACTGCATTACTTCCTTTGAAGACTTAAAGGCTTTATTCTTCACGCGATTCTACGAGGGAGGGATGGACATGTCTATGTCCTCTCTCATCGAAGTCAGGCAGAAGAAAAAGGAGAATGTTCGCACTTTCATCGAACGTTTTCGTCAAGCCACTCTGCAAATGCCTCCCGGAGTCCCAGACTCGGCATTGGTCGACATCTGCAGGAAGAACCTTCTCCCCGTGATCTCGGTATTCACAGGACCATATCAGTTCCATGATTGTCCCTCGTTCATCATCTCGACGGTAGCCGCGGAGGACAATAGTTAGAAGGCACGCGATAATGGCATCATGATCTCGGCCTCTGATAAAGGCAAAAGGTCATCCCCCAACATCGACCATCTTCGTGGTACCAAGGGTAAAGAAGCTCTGGCGATCAACACGTCCAGGAAAAAGATGGTGGCTACCACGCAGACGAAACCTGGGACTTCCAGGCCCATTGAAGTGTACTCTTTCGACGACGACAATATTCCGAGCATATTCGAATGTCTCGTCAAAAGCGGCAAGATTACCCTTCCTGAGGTGAGACGGCCCAATGAGGCCGGCAGTACCAACAACCCCAAAGTACTGCATCTTCCATAGGTACATACACCACCCCACAAAGGCGTGTTATATACTAAAAAGGAAGACCAGGAGCTGATCGATGCTAAGGCCATCACTCTGCACAACAGCGAGAAGACGGTCACGGCCAATATGATCTCCCTGTAATTTGGCAATCTGCCTTCCCAAGAAATCTCGGACGGTGTTACGCCTATTTTCCGGACGACGATGAATATCGTTAATCTCCCTCTAGCTAGAGGTTAAAATCATGACCTGCTACCACTAACTACCCAGCGAGGCGAGACTATGTGGGTTCATCCAGAACTGGTCCCAGGGGAAACGTGGTTTCGGGAGTAGGAATTGTTTTGGTCACTCCTGATAAGCTCGTCATCTACCGAGCATATTCTCTTAGCGAGCCCTGTTCCAACAATGTGGCGGAGTACAACGCTCTACTAATCGGCCTCCAAGTCGCTAAAGAATTGGGCGTCGAATATCTGGAAGCTTTCGGTGATTCTCTGCTGATCGTCAATCAAGTCAGAGGAATATATGAAGTCCGGAATCCCGACCTCATCCCCTATCACCAAGCAACGATCGAGATAGCCATGACATTCAAAGGATTCTTCCTGGAACATGTGCCTCGATCTCAGAATCTGGAAGCTGATGCCCTAGCCAGTCTAGCTGCAGATTTAGCTACCCCTATAAGAAGGCAGAATTCGGTAATCCTTCTTAATAGAGATTTATTCTGTGTGAAAAATAACTTTCACATAGAACGTAACTACGCGGTGGACACAGATCCTCCCAGGAGAGACTGGAGAAGTCCTTTTATAGATTTGTAGCATACAAAATCTTGCCAGAGGATCCTAAAGAAGCAGTATCCGTCAAAAGACGATCATTACGCTTATATTTTGACGCATCGTCACAATGTCTATATCGCCGATCTTATGACGGACTATTATTACGATGTCTCTCTGGTGACGAAGCACAACGGACTATCCGTGAAGCCCACGATGGCGTATGCGGAGCGCATCAACCCGGTCCTAAGATACAGGATCGCATCAGGAGAATGGGCTATTACTGGCCTACTATGATCACAGATGCAATAAAGTATGCAAGACAATGCAGAGCCTGTCAGGTCCATGCAGACTTTATCCATCAACCTCCCGAATATCTACATCCTACGGTTGCATCCTGGCCTTTCGAAGCATGGGGTATGGATATCATTGGTCCTATTCACCCGTCTTCTTCCAGAGGTTACCGGTTCATACTGGCCATCACGGATTACTTCTCCAGATGGGCAGAGGCGATCTCTCTTGCCGAGGTAAAGACATCTAATGTGATCAGCTTCATCAAGCATCACGTCATTTACCGCTTCGGGATACCCCGAAGGATAATCCATGACAATGGGCCTCAATTCATTAGCCAAGCGTTTCATCAATTTTGTGATAAAAATCGGATACAAAATGTCGCCTCTATGGCATATAATCCTGCTGCTAATGGTTTGGAGGAAGCTTTCAACAAAACCATTATCAAGCTCTTGAAAAAGTTCGTCTCTTCGAACAAAAGGGATTGGAATGAGAAGCTGGGAGAATGTCTCTGGGCATACCGCACAACGGTACGAGCGCTTACAGGTTGCACCCAATTCTCATTAGTCTACAGGAGCGAAGCAGTTCTCCCCATCGAGATCCAAATTCCGTCACTCAGGATAGCCGTGGCTAATGAGTTGACTCAAGAAAAGAATGACCTGTTAAGGCTTCAAGAGCTAGAAGGATTAGACGAGAAACGTCTCCAAGCTCAATAGCACATCGTGTTCTACCAAGCACGCATTTCTAGGGCTTTTAATCAAAAAGTGAAGGAAAGGGTATTCAAAGTCGGCGAGCTAGTCTTAGCTATGAGAAGGCCGATAATTCTTACTCACAGAAGTAAAGGCAAATTTCAGCCCAAATGGGAAGGCCCTTATGTGATCGAGACGACGTTCTCAAACGGCGCTTACAGGTTAGCCCAGCCTAATGGAGACCTGTTAATGGCTCCTATCAATAGCAAATTCTTGTAAAGGTACTATGCTTAACCTCCTCTGCTCAAGTGGCATATGGCGAAAACCTTATTCTGACAAAACTACTTCCAAAACGAAACTAGTTGGATCATATTCTATCTTGTCTATATAACCTCTGAATATATATGTTTAACTAATTTGGAACTTCAAGACCTATCACGTCCATACTACCTCTGATAGTGTCTTATGTACAAATTTTAGCTAAAAAGCATATTTTTATCATGTCCATATAACCTCTGAATAGATATATCCAGCTAAACTTACCGAGAGTATATCACGTCCATATTACCTCTGATATCACTCTCACCAAACCTGTCATTTACATTCCAAAATGATGGGTCCACAAAGTCAGATGAAAGCCTCTTTATTATTCCCAAAAAAAAGGAGCGAAAGTACATTGAAAAGCAAAAGCAAAAGTACATCATTGAGGGGGAGCAGTCAGGTCGCGAAGCTGCCGCACCAGTGCGGCCATCCTCTCAGACCTGGAATCCAAGACATCAACACGAGCCCGCTCCAGTCGTGCTCATCGTTGCTCAGGAGGGACAATTCGGCTCTAGCCCGAAGAAAACCAGCACGGGCGACTCCTGCACGCGCAAAGTTCTGTTGTGCTACGCCCAATCGGCCATCGCCACAGCTAGAGCTTCCGACAACTGAGAAGCCCACTCCTTTGCCTGAGCGAGTTTATTTCCAGCCTGTGGACCCTCGCTACATTCCCTTCGTGCTCGGCCTGGCACTTTGTTTGAAGAGCAATGGCCTCCTCCAGGACGGCTTTTCCTTCATCCATCTCCTGCTGATGTGTCTGGATGGATTTATTTACGCCTGTCATCTGTTCGACAAGCCACGCAGTCATGGACTCGTATCTAGCCTGGACCAGATCTTCAACATTGTCTCGAGCTAGCTGCAAGTATTCGTTAATGGGTTACTCCAAACTATTAACTATCTCCTACAGCGTATCAGCTAGCCCAGTGTCATCGAATTCTCGGATCGGCACTATTGCGGACCGAGAGGACCTCCTCAGCGACACAAAGCTCAGATTCTTCGCCAACACCCTTGATATTAACATTTTTAAAGTGGTGTAGAAGATGCCGGTGTACTGCTCGATCGATGCAGCTAGATCCGAATAGACGCCGGGAGTGGCCTCGATAGTGGCGAATCCCCTCCAAGAAGCAATGGTCTTCACTCCTGTACAGTAAATGGAAGGTCTAATGCAGACCAACCAATTAAAAGCTTCAGGAGAAAGATTGGTCTTCTCTCTACCTGAATCCTCAAGCCTAATCCCCGATTGATTACGATGTACAAATGGGACAGTGCAGAAGAGCTTCCAGCTGTGACTGAAGCCCAGCACCCGTCGACAGTCTAAAATCGTGGTTACATTCTAGGAAGATTTCTAGTAGTTCAACAAGAAACTAGCCCCCGAACCACTGCCGGAGCCGGGAGACATAACCCTAGGGTTATGAAGAATTAACCATCCCATCAAATACAGGTATGGTAATTCTACCCTGGGAAAGCTATCACGCCGAGTTTCATCGGCGAGCAGCCCGTCAGTCATGGCCCTCAGGCCAGCTTGAATGTGGCACACCATGGCAGGGAGCAAGCCCAGTCTTGCCCCGAACACCAGACGCACTGCAGGCCATAGCGTATTGCGGTAAATATGGTCTGCAGAAGCGATACCGGGTACCACCAGTCGGCACAACCATATGGAGAGGAAGCCAGCCAATTGAGCTTTCCTGGATAGAGGCCTGCGGCAGCGCCTCAAATAACTATAGACCTTAGTGCCTACAGGATACTGTCCTATCCTTCGTCGAGGATCAAGTACGGAGCCCCAGCGTATACCATGAGATCATCGACTACCTGAGCATTAAGCACGCTCAGAGGATTCACAGGCTGATCCGTGCCCTCCAATACCTTCTCCGGCTTAGCAGTCCTGGACCGGTGAAAGAAGAGGTAGAATGTCCATTTATTGATGTGAGCCAAATCTGAGGGTTCACCATAAAAAGCGGTGCAAGCGAGGTAGTGGCACATCAGCTCCTGGTATACTTCCAGTACCCGAGGGTCTGAATCCCCCAGCTCCCAGTTCGTAGGAACATACTCTTCATACGGAGTATCCCCCATCGGCAGTCTCGAGATCTCTGCCATCTCATGGAGGGCCAATCCCAACTCCCCAGTGGAGTGGCAAAAGTTCAGGTGAGCGGAATATATCGCTCCATCAGTGCCAGAAACAGGTTGGGGTTAGGAGGTAACCCAACACTGGTCGCACTCACAGCTGCAAACAGACCAATACTCTCCAACTCGGTCTGAAAATGCTTCAGGGCCCAATCAGCTAAGCGAGCCCATCGAAGATTTGTAGGGGTGATCCACCCGCCGCACCGAGGTTCAACTTGGGTATACTCCACCGTGCCCCATAAAATCATTGCAGAAAGTCGGTAATTGACCGGCTGGATCACTAAACTGTCTTCACTCGGGACACTGTCCGATACAGTCCCCTGAACATCGTCACAGAGCTAGAAGGGCGGCTGACAAATGACCCCTGGTCAGCTCCTTTCAGATAAGATCTTCCTCGGCCTGCCGTAAAGATCGGGAGTCAGCGTCCACGATATCCTTCTGGGATGTGTAGCATGAAAGAAAGCCGAGATGGGATAGTCTCTCGGCATCTTGGGCAGATACAAAACCAAGATCCCGGCAGGGAAAACCCAGAGTTCTCTCTTGGGCTTCGTCTGGGACTGCTTGTCAATCATGTCTCCGAAGAGGAAAGGTGGCTTTATGTACTGGTCCCCGTCTATGCACGTTAGGGGCTCTCCGTTGATCAAGTTCAGCAGCCTTCGCTCGCCCTGAGCCGATATCAAAATTTTCCTTCCTTCGGGATACTGGGCCCGGAGATAGGAAATGTCACGTGTGACAGATCCTCCAGATAGTTGGAGTGCAACATCCCGGCGGCAGAACCCATCACATTGGCTAGCGGAGACACATGCAAGTCAACTGCAAGAGTACAAGAAAAACACATCAGTTCCTATAACTAGACGTTACAGATTTTGTAGCATACGACAAAAATCAACAGTCTGTGCTTCACGCCAAGACCGTAAAAACTTGACCATTATGCTGGAATCCATCTCCTAAAGCGTAAGGTTCAAGGCTGGCACTATACAGTCTGTGCTTTACGCCAGACTGATAAAGTTGAGGTATTACGCCAGAATCTTCATCCAGAAGCGTAACACTCAAATTTTATACGCCAACTTTTGACAGTCAAAGCTTTTACGCCAGACTGCAAAAATATAGAGTTTTTGCGCTAACACATTAGAAATGTGAACGTAAAAGATGAAACATCTCTGTGCATCATCTTCTCAAAGAGGCTATCAGCACAGAAGACGACCTAGCGCGGTTACGTACAACGTGTGTGAAGGATTTCAGTCGTTCTTTTTTGTCCAAAAGCTCTACCTTAAGGCCGGGTGCACTGCTCGTCGGCGGGATACTTCGCTCAGAATAGAGTTCGCCTTGCCCGACCGAAGACGCTCACACTTGAGCAGAAGAACGAGAAGAAGAATCAACCTTCTTTTCCTTAGT
Source organism: Iris macrosiphon (assembly GCA_036927795.1). NCBI lineage: Eukaryota > Viridiplantae > Streptophyta > Magnoliopsida > Asparagales > Iridaceae > Iris > Iris macrosiphon. The sequence goes on along the minus strand of JAYESA010000015.1, from coordinate 104,954,564 downwards.
GGAGGAGGATTGTTTCGTGGCCATTATTGGAAACTTTGAAATCTCGGAGAGAAACGAAGAAGAACTCGAACAGTCGAAGGCTTTCTTTCGCAGAAGACGGATGAAAAGTTTTTCTCTCAGAAACTTGGGGTATATATAGAGTTCGGATGGACTCCTCGAATCCCGAACCAAATCTCCTAATCAATATTCGGTTATGATTGAGTACTACGTCAGCCTATTAGTCAGAGAAGGCGGACAGACAGCGAATTCGAAAAGTTTTTGTGCAAAGCAGATTCGTGGTTTTACGCTAAGGAGCTTTCTACGCTCGACAGCTACAGATCTACGGTTTTACGCTAACAGGCTATAAGTCTATGGTTTTACGCCCGGATGCCTTTGTGCTCGGTAGCTTTTACGTTCGAGAGGCTACAAACTACGACTTCACACTCAGCAGCTATAAATCTATGATCTCACGCTCGGTGGTATTTAGTTTACGCTCAAAGGCAACAGATCCACAATTTTATGCTCGAAAGATTTCCTTTTCACAGGATATAAATCTATAGTTCTGCGCCAAGGATCTTTCTACGCTCGACAGCTACAAATCTACGGTTTTACGTTCAAAGGCTACAAGTCTATGGTTTTACGCCCGGATGCTCTCATGCTCGGTAGCTTTTATGCTCGAGAGGCTACAAACCTACGACTTCACGCTCAGGAACTACAAGTCTATGATTTCACGTTCGGTGGCGTTTAGTTTATGCTCAGAGGCTACAAACTTATGATTTCACGCTCTATAACTTTTCGTACATCTGAAAGATACGTCGGACAGAGTACGCGTACATCTGAACGATTCTCAAGGGTGTCAATTGCAGGAGTTCACACAGAAGATACTCCTTCTTGACCTCAAGATGCCCCAAGTACCCGAAGCATACAGAGTTTAGCATTGAAAATTACTCTTCTCCATGGGTCAATTGGAAGTTCCTCCAGACTCCAGTCTGAATATTTCATCTACAAGTTCAAGATGGTGACTCAGTTTGGCAGCCATTTCTCGCCCTATTCCAAGGGATTTTTGAGAAATCATTCTTGAAGATGATGTCTAAACAAAAATTCTGTTTATCAGAAGTAACAGTTCAGAATTCTATACGGTTTTTCATTCCTAAATAGAAGGACAGTTCGAACACTCGACTGCTAAAGCGACTTTCTGCGCATCCTTAGTTATGCGTAAAAGACAGGACAGGACCTAGCACTCTTTGTATACAGAGTCAGCGTAAAGAATCAGACGTGTCAAGCTACACATATTCAGACTTCACAGCAAAGTATGGCAAGATGATCATATGCAAAGAAGAAGACAATTTTTATTAAGATTAAAATCATGATTACATATGAGGAAAATCCAGTCTACAAGGGTTTTCTTCATTTTTATGATTACATATGAGGAAAATTTCGTCTACAAAGGACTTCCTCATCGTCGTCTGAGATCGCGCCCAGAATCTGTTCTGCCAGGTTCTCGCATGGGAGAAATTCTTCATCTATCTTCTCCAGCAGTCAGTCGGTGATCGCAAACCGACTGACATATTGGTCAACGGCGGGAGGATACAAAACTGGGCATAGACCCATCTTCCAACAGAAGAAAAGCAGAGTAAATCTGCTTTCCTACATCCAACGCCATGACAGATTGAGTTAAGATATTTCATCCAACTCATCCTGGACAGAGCTAGTCTATCTGCCCTCGTCCACAGGTAACGGGAGAAGGCACCGCTTGCAATCTGTATGGTGAAATACGACCCTTCCTCTCTCCCGAAGAACCGCCATACAAAGTTGCTGATTATCCGAGCAAAGGAGGCTATGATATCCTTCAAGGATCCATCGTTGCAGAGGACATTTGCTCGAAAACGTCGTCTTTTTCGGCTCCTTACATGCTTGAAGAACATGGTCTCCTTCTTCCTTAAGTCGACCCGACGAACTCCGGCCATCATCTCTGTGTGGTGAAGGAAGTGTGGGAAGAACAAGAAAACTCCTCAGCCTTTTTATAGGCGAAAGAGATCACACCGATCCCCAATAACTCTGCCATAAAGTCAGCCATAAAAGAACGTGTCAGGCTTGACCGTTTAGGCTCCATTCAGAGTGTTTCGAGTTACGAGGAACGGTTCATACTTCATTCAAAGCATTTTAAATTACGAGGAATTTAGAAGCTTTGAAGGGGGTCTTGTAGAAGCATGAAAAAATACGCTGGATAGCTATACGCAGCATGTTGATATAGGGCAGCGTAAATAGAGGACCTCAGAGCCATCAAACGTGCAACAGAGCTTTTCCGCTGAGCACAACATAAAAATATAGGCTCAAGGACCACCCGTGTAATGCAGTATGTCCAGGCTGCTTCAGCGTAAACAGGATGCTTCATCGCCTTTATGGCGTAAAACTCATCTGCTTCCAATGCAGCATTGAAGTGTACAAGAAATGCTTCGTATTCTTCGAGATAAACCTGTCAGATCATGCAATGAACCTGACCTCTGGGCTCCTGACAAAGAGTACTGCACGATAACCCAAGCGATGGCTATAATGATGGCGCGGCACTGTAACCAAGGCTGTCATTTACTGCCATTTCCTTTGCGTAAACCACTTTTACACATACGAAGGAATATGCTA